>JAVYIG010016749.1:0-29636 GCA_035222895.1 Strongylocentrotus droebachiensis
ATCATGTAATTTTTCAAATGGGAGCTTACTACTTTTAGCTCGCTTCGCTCGAAAATCGATATTCAGTCCATCACACCAAATTGCGAAGTACGTTGCTTAAACAATATGTTGTTCCACGTAAAGAAATAAACAATATTGATGTCATTCGTGGTAATGTATTCACAATCTTGACGAAGGCGTAGGCCTTTATACAAATATCTAAAAATGGTTTTTTATTAATGTTGATGTGTCCCTTTGTTGGTGCCCTTTTTCAGAAATCCAGCCATTCTTGCGATCATAGGCGCCAGAAGTGGGGGCAGGGGACTTGCCCTCCTCCCAACGAAAAAAGTGGTGTGTGTGGGGGGTGGGGTCAAAACGAATTTCCACTCCCCCCACCAAAAAAAAAAAAAAAAAAAAATCAGCAATAAAGCAGCATAATTGATTACTATTTAGTAACCAAAAAGAACATACAAAAATAATAAAACCTAAATTGAATCAAATTAAAATGATATTCCATTCAAAGAAAAGGAAAGTGAACTGGAATTAAAATTTCCTAAACATTCCGCATGACCCTATATTCATCAAGGGAGGATTTTATAATAGCGATACGCTCATAATTATGTATCCTGGAAATTTATTGTGAGAGGATGGGAAAGCGTGTGTGTATTTTTTATAATAGGGGTGAGAAGACATGAGCCCCTCCTGAACACTGATGGGGGGGGGGGGCAGTTGCTCCCCAAATAAAAATACAAAGTGGTTTATTTCTAACTCGATACCAGTGATTTTAATAATTATACCTTTGTATGCGTTTGTTGGAAAAATTACAATCGGGCAACCAACAAATATGCTTATTTGGAAGCCTTTATGTCAGGGCCTGCACTTTTGAAAAATTATGTTAAAGAGAAAGAGGAAGAAAAAACGAGTGGCCTGCTAGTTTCACAAATGATGTATCAAAATATGCTCATCTTGGCGTAATTAAATGCCTAAATCCCCTGAGCTTACAGGGGCTCCGTCCTCTGGACCCCACTAAGGGCCCTAACGTGGGCACATGGATGCTCATCGGACCGTAAGTATACATACCATTATAATTAAAACATCTGAGAAAGAAAAGTAGGCACTTATCAGAAGGGAAAAGGACATGTACAAAATGATAAGGGGGCACTTTAGGGGAACCTGAAAAAGTGGAGGCACAGTGCCCCCCCCCCCCCCCCCAACCAAGAATGCGCCTCTGACTGTGGGCAAAAGTGCGAAACTAACCCAGAAAATCTAGAAATAAACCACATTTCAATTTTATTTCGCGGGTCAACTGCCCCCTCCCCCATCAGTACGCCAGTGCTTCCAGTAGGCCTATCCTTCCATGAATTCCTACCATTACAAATTATCAGAAGGGAAAAGGACATGTACAAAGGATAAGGGGGCACTTTAGGGGAACCTGGAAAAGTGGGGGCATAGTGCCCCCCCCCCCCAACCAAGAATGCCGCCTCTGACTGTGGGCAAAAGTGCGAAACTAACCCAGAAAATCTAGAAATAAACCACATTCCAATTTTATTTCGCGGGTCAACTGCCCACCCCCCCCCCCCCCCCCCTATCAGTACGCCAGTGCTTCCAGTATCCTACCATTAAACAAAATCTGGGACAGAAAAATGCAGCTGTTATAGACCTCTAGATCAAAAGTATATTATTGTTACCCAGGTCGAAAATCCTATAGAAACCAGTAGAAACCAGTAGAGACATTCTAACGGTTTCTACTGGTTTTCCAGAAACCAGTAGAGTCCAATGGGTTACAGGAGGAACTGTGGAGTAGATCCAGTATAAACCTTTACAAACCAGTAGACTCTAATGGTTTGAAGACCAGTAGAAACGAATAGAAACCAGTAAGATCTAATGGTTTGAACATGGGTGTAAAAAACCTAAGTCAAACCATTAGAAACCTTCAGCAACCAGTGGAGCCTAATGGTTTTGAAGACCCATAGAAACCAATAGAAACCAGTAAGATCTAATGGTTTGAACATGGGTGTAAAAATCCTAAGTCAAGCCATTAGAAACCTTTACAAACCAGTGGAGCCTAATAGTTTTGAAGACCCATAGAAACCAATAGAAACCAGTAAGATCAAATGGTTTGAACATGGGTGTAAAAATCCTAAGTCAAACCATTAGAAACCTTAACAAACCAGTGGAGCCTAATGGTTTTGAAGACCCATAGAAACCAATAGAAACCAGTAAGATCTAATGGTTTGAACAAGGGTGTAAAAATCTAAGTCAAACCATTAGAAACCTTTACAAACCAGTAGAGCCTAATGGTTTTGAAGACCCATAGAAACCAATAGAAACCAGTAAGATCTAATGGTTTGAACATGGGTGTAAAAATCCTAAGTCAAGCCATTAGAAACCTTAACAAACCAGTGGAGCCTAATGGTTTTGAAGACCCATAGAAACCAATAGAAACCAGTAAGATCTAATGGTTTGAACATGGGTGTAAAAATCCTAAGTCAAACCATAACGGAACCTTTACAAACCAGTGGAGCCAAATGGTTTTGAAGACCCATAGAAACCAATAGAAACCAGTAAGATCTAATGGTTTGAAAAAGGGTGTAAAAATCCTAAGTCAATCCATTAGAAACCTTTACAAACCAGTAGAGCCTAATGGTTTTGAAGACCCATAGAAACCAATAGAAACCAGTAAGATCTAATGGTTTGAACATGGGTGTAAAAATCCTAAGTCAAGCCATTAGAAACCTTAACAAACCAGTGGAGCCTAATGGTTTTGAAGACCCATAGAAACCAATAGAAACCAGTAAGATCTAATGGTTTGAACATGGGTGTAAAAATCCTAAGTCAAACCATAACGGAACCTTTACAAACCAGTGGAGCCAAATGGTTTTGAAGACCCATAGAAACCAATAGAAACCAGTAAGATCTAATGGTTTGAACATGGGTGTAAAAATCCTAAGTCAAACCATTAGAAACCTTAACAAACCAGTGGAGCCTAATGGTTTTGAAGACCCATAGAAACCAATTAAGATCTAATGGTTTGAACTGGGTGTAAACATCCTGAGTCAAACCATTAGAAACCTTTACAAACCAGTAGAGCCTAATGGTTTTGAAGACCAGTAGAATCCAATAAATCTAATGGTTTTAACATGGCCGGGTGTTAAAATCCTAAGTCAAACCTTTACAAACCAGCAGATCGAGCTCAATGGTTTTGAAAACCAGTTGAAACAAATAGATACCAGTATGATATCTAGCACCGCCTCTGGATCAATCTAACTATATTTATTAAAGCCCCCAAAACATGGGTGAAAAACTCTCAAATTTCATTAGTCATTATATTAATAGTTTTATTTTACAGATGTTGTGCAACATCTTGACATGCCATATAAGGTCTGCAATATTGATCAAGACTACAAGCTACTCCCGCCTTTTTGAACGGGTACACAGCATGGCATCCCTCTGGGCTACACTATAGCACTGTGTGTGTGCACATGTAATCAAGACTAGACATGCAGTGTGTGCGCCAGGCCCAAGTATGCCTTATGAGACTACACGTACACACACACAGCGAGACAGCCATTCCTATCAACAGCTACACTACAGGAGCCAGAGCAGAGAGACAAATCCTTTTACTTTATTACTTTGTTTTCCCCTGCTAATCTTCAATATGGGTAAGTCTTAGATTTACCTAATTTATTTGCAATATGTGCAGTAACTGTTTTCTGTTTTGAAACGTAGTAATGTATGATTGTTAACTACTAGTAGGAGTGCTTCCAACGCCTGCCGCCAAGATGAGAAATGTATTGTATTGTCCCATCTATGTATTTTTATGTTACATCTTGATGAGATCATCATTCAAAGCAAAGTTTGTGCATTCACCTACACATGGCTTTAAAGGCATCGTATAACAATGTTAAATCTGAGATGCATGGCCCTACGTATTATCAGTGTCAGTTATATGGTGTAATATTGAAGCCCTGACAAAATTGCGCTTCAAAAATTTCATGAAGTGCCTCAAAAAGTAAAAATATTTGACTTTTGAAATTTGAGTGACCGGTTTTACCATACTCATTTTCCCCAATAGACTGTAGTGTTATAAAACCGTGGGGGAAAACGGTTTTTGAAATTTTGAATTCCAATCATAGATATCTTGATAATCAGACAGGCGATTGGATTGTAAACGTCATGGGATTCCTGACTTACCTAAAGGTAAATAATTATGATTGCAGCATGAGCTCAATCCAGGATTTTGTTTCAGAATCTGAGGCAATGTTACCGAGTCACTTTAACTCTGCTGTAAACCATGTCAATTTTGAGAATTTAGTGCTTTATTCTTTTTTTAATAAATAAAGTGCTGCATGCTTGAGAAGCATAAACGCCTGATCTGCAAGATTACTTAACAGATAGTTTTATATTTATCTAATTTTTCTAGTCTTTTTAAATTTTGATTACATGTATTTCAATTTAAACGACTTCAATTTATATTCCTTAAATTCTGTTTTAAACTACTGATTTGAAAGACTAGTCAACGCACCCTTTCGCTCCCAACGCACTAGTCAACGCACCCTACAGCTAAGCTATTCAGGTTTGTGGCTATAACTCACTCCCCCCCCCCCCGCTTATCCCGAAAGATTGTGTTAAGGCGGGGATCCGTTCTCAACGCACCCTAATTTCAAGACAAGCGGGGGAGGGGGCTTAAATTTAATCCATTTATGGTGTGTTCACACAATATATACAGAAGCCCTTATCTGTAAATAAACGGCTAGACCCGTAAATGGTAAACAAAATACCCACAGGCTGAACGAAGAAGTTTGTAGTAGGCCCACATGCATCAACCGTTCAATTTGTTTTAACTTTATTTATTTTCTTATTAATTGTAGGCATCTTTTGACATCTTTCGCCAAACAGTGGATTTGAAGCACATTGTGGCCACAGTATATTGACGTGAGACCATGCTACTTTCCCTCAACCTTCTGGATCAGCATTCAGCAGCCTCATGACACAGTTGAAGCCTTTTCGGTAATTGTGCAGATGTACTTGTATTATTTCTGTACATATATTTTTCATTCTTCCATGATCATGACACTGATTAATTAGACATCAAGAATTGATCATTTCATTCGAAAGGCTTATTTTTCCTAAGTTTCAAATATATATAATTCAATTAATTTCAGATCACTAAAACCTGCAGGTATGTAGCAATAACCGACCATATTTTGTGAGTTTCGAACAGTGTTCTTTTCCCTCCTCAGCAATAAAGCTTTGATTCTACTAGCTCTCATCAGCAAACTAGAATTGTATTGATAATTATTTACAAAAAAATCCTGAATCACGTTTGCATTGCCAACAAATTTTTAAAATGCAAAGGTATGTTTATATTATGTTTGTAAGCAATGAGAGATTATTTTATTTTGCATTTTCAGACAGAATTCATTACTTAATTCATTGTTTACGTTCTAGTTTTAAAATGTATAAAAGTTTTTCTTATTTTTTTTAAACATCACTTTATTGTTCAGAACTTGCACAACAAAGGAGAACAATAGCCCAGGACAATTCCATTTTACTGGAAAATGCAGGGCATTAAAAGTACATACATGTAGAAATACAGTGAATAATGTTATGTAACATCAACAAAAAATTTACTTATTTTACAACATAGTGAAAGCTGAGGAGTTATGGATATTCCTAGCTAAAGATGAAATAAGAGGAGCTAAATATTGAAATTTCATTTGATATATCAATTAATAAATACGAAGCATACATAATGAGTATTATAAGAGTTTGATTTGAGTTAATGTTTAATACAAGAGGATTCTATCAGTGCCAGGCAATGAAAAGAGGCGAGCAGTAGAAAGAAAATATAAGACTGGTTACAAGGTGTATTAACCAATGTGTGTGTGTGAGTAATTACATACTTGAAATGCGAAGGGGAATTTTGGTTTCCCATTTATTGGCATTCTTTGAGTAGTAGATGACAAACGAAGAAACAATAGATAGTTTGGATAGAGTCTGTCGAACTTGTTTCAAATTGACAGGTTTTCCAATTTCTTTCAACAGCTGCTTTAGCCTCGTCACATTGTCTGGCGAAATATGACCTCTAGAGCCGATTTCCAAAGGAAGATACACCACAGAATATCCATTAGCCTGTATATCGGCAACTAACGGGGCATACTTGTTCGATTTATATTCATGTGCCTTAACAACATTCATTTCAAAGGGAACTGACAATTCAATTATGAGGATTTTCTTTAAGTTCTTCCAAAAAACACAAATGTCTGGGATGAGGTTGGTTTGGGTACACTCTAGTGGAATTGTGGAGATGCCTTCTTTTGTCCATCGCTCTACTTTCAGGTCTGTGTACATAATAGTGTCGCGAAGAGAGGCGATGCCTTCTTGAATAATTTCGGCAAGATACGAAAGTATGTTGTCATGGCGCCAAGTATAGCGTCCCTCGTCAAGTGACACAGGGCATGCGTTCAATACATGGTGTACTGTTTCTCTATTTTCACATTTTTTACAGTTTGCTGATGCCCTTTTACCCCATCTAGTAAGGTTTGCATTCGTATTGAGTGTATCTGAAAGCGAATTCATGAGAAATTTTGCAACTTTGTTGGGTAGGTTGTATATCAGGCTTTTCCATTCTACTGATTTTGATTCCAAGTTTGCAAGTTCAAAAAACTTGCCTTGGACTGAAAGTGACTGGATATGATTCAGCCAGTCCTGTGACCTTTTTTGTACTAGCGAGTCTTTAACCTGTTTCTTCAATTTTGGAAGAGTGGCATTAGGGTCTTGAAGCGATTGAAAAACATTATGACTATTCACCACTGTTGACTTTTTTCTGGTCCACTGAGATTCTCTTTGAAGGGCAACATCTAAGCAATGATTAACCTTAGCATCACCAGTTGCTCTTATTCTTGTGTAGTTTATTGTGTGAGCTTCATAGTATAGATCAGAAATGTTGAGTATGTTAAGACATTCTGGCATATGAAGGAAGGCCAACGTGGCCGGTCTGGCAAGGCCAGACCATTTTTTCAAGTATCTATTGCATAAAGCATCTAGTAGTTTTAGATGAGTATCAGTGAGCTCATTGACTGTGAGGTGGAATCTCAGTGATGGCAGAAAATAGTCAGCAAATACTTTCAGTTTGAATTCATTACGTACCAGAGCTTTATCAATATTTGTAACACCGACTTCAATCATTGATTTTACATACTGATATTTATCATCTGATGAGTTGTCATACGATACAAGTGAACCTAGAAATTTGAACTCTTCCGTTTTGAGGGTTTCAAGTTCGATATTATCTAAGTGAAATTTCAAGTCAGTTGGTGAACCTCCAGATATTGAAAGGGTTCTACACTTTCTCTGTTTCAATTTTAAGCCAAGCGATGAAGTTCGACTAGAGATTGTATTCATGAGTCGTTGATGGGTTCTCTTATTACCTGTTATTAAACAAAAATCATCTGCAAATGGTGCAGTGATGAGCTTTTGGCCATCTAGCTCGTATCCAAATCGGCTGTTTTCCGACAGAACTTCAATTATTGGATTGAAGCAAAGGAGAAAAATTATCGGCGATAACGGATCCCCTTGGAATATGCCCTTTTTAAAACGAAACTGTTGTGAGTTCCATTCTTTAGTCGAAACAAAACCATTAAGGGAAGAGTACAGGTTCATGACATAATCAACAATCGGTCTAGGAATATTATTACGATTAAGACTGTATTCAATAAGATCATGCGGTACTGATCCGAAAGCATCTTCAAGATCAAACCAAGTAAAGTGTACCGTTCTACGGGACTTTTTCGTGTGTTTAATAATTTCATGAACCACTGTATTGTGGTCAAGACAACCAGAAATACCATGCAAGAATCCCTTCTGGACAGTGCGATCTACAAAATCATTATCAGTGACAAAAGTTTCAATTCTATTAGCAAGTATTTGGTGAAATATCTTGCCAGTCGTACTTGATAATGCTATCATTCGAAAATTCTCAGGTTGGCTTGTATCACCCTTTTTATGAATTAACGATACTTTACTCCGAGACCAAGATTGTGGGGGAACTGGGTTGCTTAATAGTTTACTGTAAAGTGTTGCAAGAAAATGATGGGTACATGGCATTTTTTTAAGCATACCGTAATAGATACCATCAGGACCTGGGGAAGAATGGGAACTTTTCCTTTGGAGAACATTTTTAACGTCCTTTGGTCTAATGGGATCTGTATTAAAGTCCGAAATTGGGTTATTGAGCGGAGGAATCCAAGATAGACTAGAAGGGTCAACACTCGACGGGGACTCGTAACGTGATTTGAAGTAGTCATTGGCGGTATCTGCACTGCAAGTGGGCGTGGCACTACGAGAGTATAGAGAGTCTTTCACGATCTTTTTGCTGAAGTCCCAAAAGTTTCTTTTGAAACACCGTTCTTCATGTTGCGCGTTTCGCTCACAGGTTTGCTCATCGCGTCTTTTCTTAAGGTGAGTGTAGGTTGCGAGAGCTGCATGAAACATGTCTCTATCTTCTTTCGAGCTGGACTGCCTGAATGCACGGCGGCGAAGACGATTTTTTATCTTCCGTGCCTCATCCTTTCTTTTTGCTCTATTCATGCATTAGAATTCTTTGCGTGCATGTACCCTGGATCAAGCACTTGCATTATACAGGAGATTCCACCCAAAATCTAAACCATGAGTCCCAGCTGAAGAGGAATATTTCCAAAATGAGGTCTACACACACAGAGGTTATTTTCCCCTTCATTATAGAGATACAGAGAGAGAGAGAGAGAGATGGGGGGGGGGGGGAGGAGTTATAGTCACGAACCTGAATAGCTTAGCTGTAGAACTGAAATGCCCATTCATGTCACTTGCCAATTTGATGAATTACAGGGTTTACAAACATAAATGTATGCCTACATATTAACGCTTTGGGTAAAAGATCTCGGTATTTGTGCATATTTGTTATTACTATTTATGAAGTAGACCTGTTTCATAATGCTTATGTAGTAGATCAGTCTCGTGCTCATCCCCACCCCCTTCGTATCAAAATGTCAATTCCTAAAACCTGTGGCAAATTATATAAGTTGGTAATAGAGAAAAATTGAGTGAGGTAAATGCAATACAAATCTATTCCAATCTTAAGCACTTAAAACTTATTCAGGTATGGCACGTGAACCGCCAAAAAATTCCAAAAATGCTGCAGTTTTGTTTTATGTGTAAAGTGAATGACAACAAAGGACCTACATGTATGCTTTTGTATGTTTGGGACTGCGCATATTCAGTGATCTATGTAAAGCATATAGAGCTTTATGTCAACTCCAGCATCATATCTGAACGGGCCCTAAAGGGCAATCTAACCCTTGTAATAAGTTCATCGAAATGAAAGTTGAAAAATAAGAGAAATATAGAAAGGTGAAAGTTTGAAATAAATCGGGCCAATATTAAGGGAGTTATACAAAGTTTAAAATATGAGATCACTAAAGCCATGCACATCTCAAATAGGCAATTTGTTCAGTGGATTATGACGTAGTCATGGGACAACTCTCCCTTTTGTTACTGAAATATAATTAATTATCTTTTTATTTTAAGTGCCTTCTCCCTTTGAGAACTACTCAAAATATATTATGGATAGCACAATATTACAGGTCCTCTACATAGAGAAGCCCCTCCTGAATCATACATTTTGAAGAAAAAAAAATTAAATAATCATTTTGGGTCTTGAAATAAATGGGAAAGTAGTCCTGCAGCTCATCATAGTGACATTACCGATTCAGCCAATTTAAAATGCCCATAGGTTTAGTGATCACAGCTTTCAACAATCCATAACCACCTTATTTTCTGTCAGATTTTATTTGGTATTTTTTTAAATTATAGTTGTCTGTTAAGGTTGGATTTCCCTTTAAAAAGTGTAAAGGGTAAGCCCTATGTAACATAATGTGTTGAGGCAATTTTCGTTATAAAATCAAAGCAAAGTGCCGCGGAACAAATTATTCCGTTCACCCGTTAAGAATAATTGGATTTCGATAGTCAGAATGCGAAATGCAAACATGTGTTGTTAGGTAGGGCAAGTCATAATGTTTCTGGTACCTAGTACTACCAACACATAATGTATTCAATTTGCATTCTGACTATTTAAATACATTTATTCGTAAAAGGTGAATTTAATAATTGGTAATGAGGCACTTAACGAGGACCTATTCATTAAATTTGATTACAATACGAAAATGACCTACATGTATTCATATGGATAGGAAATCTTTGAACTGTTATATGTCGTTTTCTGAGGGTTCATAATTTTATATGTTCTAAAGGGTTCATAATTCTACAAATGAAGTAGGGTTCTTAATTCTGAAAATGAACTAGGATTCGTAATTCCAAAAATGGAATATGGTTCATAATTCAGAAAATTAAATAGGGCTCAATATACTTCCAAAAGTTTATTATTCTTAAAATGCAAATAGAACCCCTTTATCCTTTTAGGAATTACGAACCGTCAATATAATGAATCCTATTTCATATTCAAAATAATACCATTTCATTTGCGGAAATATTAACCCTATTTCAATATCGTTATTAACGCCCCTTTTTCAATTCCAGAATTACGCACCCTGTTTATTTTTCGTAATTATGAAATCTATTTCATTTCTAAATTCAAACCTTTTAAAATATGGACCATATTTCATTTGTTTATCAAATGTCAGGAGGAAATTGAAATTTATCATAATACACTGTACTATCAAGTTACATTTATTGATGAATAGCACACTCTTTAGTTACCATAATATCACATCACTTGTCAAAATAATAAGGCCATAAATGATTTTGTTTTGCTTGTGAATGTAGTAGGCTTATAGTATGTAGTACACAATATTTCATTTCCAATCGCTGCAACTTAATATCAATCCTTTACATGTACTTTGACAATCTACAGGTAAAAATCATGCTTTGCGTTATCATTTGTGAATTATTCTCCAAATTTAAATGCATAAATAAAGTACTTAAATTTGTGCAAATGAACTTATTCTCTATGGTGGAAAATTACAAATGAAATTTCTCAGCAAAAATGCATGCTCATTGTTTCTACTCATGATGGCTACCATAATTAGAAAACTATTGCAAATTGCAAATTGCCAAACCTACTCTTTTAAACATCTACTCCAAATTTTCAAGATTGATTTCTCTTTGTTAAAGCTGGCCATAACTTTTAGACAATAATTAGCCAATTTAACACTGTTTTGGGGGGTCTTCTTTTTTATCGTTGAAATGAAATGATGTATATATGATATTCTGAAAGATAATAAAATGATACACTGTTAAGTGTTAAATATGATAAAGATGAACCAACATGATTGTGATGTCTTTTGTTAACGATGTTTGCGAGAGAAGTGGCTGAACCTCAAGAAAATGGTTAATTGTGTTGGAAGCAAACTTCATGCCAGCTCCTGTCATTTTCGTGTCTACTCTGCAGACCAGCATGCTCTTTTAAAGTAAAAAAAACAAAACAAGGACTGGCAGATTTTGTGAGGAGTACTGTGTTGGAAGTGCATTGATGTAGTAGAATTTCAACTGATCAAAACAAATTGTTTTCTACCTGTCTCCTAATGGTTCCAGTTGGGGTTTTCTACTGGTATCCTAATGGTTCCAGTTGGGATTCCTACTGGTCTCCTAATGGTTCCAGTTGGGATTCCTACTGGTCTTCTAATGGTTCCATTGGGGTTTTCTACTGGTATCCTAATGGTTCCAGTTGGGATTTCTACTGGTCTCCTAATGGTTCCAGCTGGGATTCCTACTGGTCTTCTAATGGTTCCATTAGGGCTTTCTACTGGTATCCTACCCATAGGAAAGAAATGAGCCTGCCGCATACTCCTGCGGTTCCTGCTTGCCGCAGATCTGCCGCAGACCTGCCGCAGACAGTCATCTTTTTCACATGCAAATTAGGTCTGCCGCAGACCTGCCGCAGACCTGCCGCAGACTTGCCGCATACTCTTTCAGTATGATGAAGAGTCTGCGGCACGTCTGCCGCAGACTTGCCGCAGACTTGCCGCAGACTTGCTGCAGACTTGCCGCAGACTTGCCGCATACTCTTTCAGTATGATGAAGAGTCTGCGGCAGGTCTGCCGCAGACTTGCTGCAGACTTGCCGCAGACTTGCCGCATACTCTTTCAGTATGATGAAGAGTCTGCGGCAGGTCTGCCGCAGACTTGCTGCAGACCTGCCGCAGACTCTTCATCATGAATATTCATATCTCATATAGACCTGCTGCAGACCTGCCGCATACTCTTTCATATCCAGTACGTGGCAATAAAGTATGCATGTAGATAGAACCAGTGATAAACTGATTGATACTTCATAATCGATATTGGCAATATCGATATTACCAATTAGGTAATACCAATATATATCGATATTACCAATTAGGTATATTCTATTCTCAATTGTATTAACTCCATCACATAGATCATTTGAAGTGTATTCAAGAGTAACATTTAAAGTGACACAGGCTCGTACACATATATATATACTAAATATGTATATTGTTTCTTGGTTAGTAATCATATAATCAATATCAATCTATCAATCTATTGCTAAAACGTGAATGTAAATGTAACATGATCAGACATAATAATCTATTGGTTAATAATGGCAAAAGGAAAATAGAAATCACAAAAATGATGTGCATTGTCTTAATTTGCTTAACAAATCATGATAAATGTATTTTTCTGTCACACGTGTAAGGTAATAATGAATATGCATGAGATGATTGGTTTCAATTGGTTTCAATTGGCCCTATTAGACTTTAATGGGATTTCAATTGGACCAATCTGCCCCATTAGACTTTAAAAGGTTTTCAATTGGTTTCAATTGGACCAATTGAAGTCCAACTTCAGGCCAATTGGGGTCCCATTAAAGTCTAATGGGGCATAGGCCAATGGGGCCAATGCCATGGGCCAATTGGTCCAATAGGGACAATCTGGACCAATTGAAACCATCTGAAGTCCTATTAAAGTCCCATTGAAACTTGTTAAAACCTATTGAGACCAATTTGACAGAAGCTAAAAAGACAATTAACAGTGCTAATTAACACAGGAATTTACAAGATTATGGGCTCAGCCTGCGTCCTCATATGGTACTGCATGTCCTACAAAATGGCCGCCTATAGCCTTGCTTCAGACTGTATAATTTCCCACTTTTCTGTGGCAGACTTGCCGCAGACTGTTCCTGTGGCGTACTGGTATGCGGCAAGTCTAGAGCAAAGTTTCGCCCTGCCGCAGACCGTTCGTGTGGCATACTAGTATGCGGCAAGTCTGGAGCAAAGTTTCATCCTGCCGCAGATCTGCCGCAGACTGTTCCTGTGGCATACTAGTATGCGGCAAGTCTGGAGCAAAGTTTCATCCTGCCGCAGATCTGCCGCAGACTGTTCCTGTGGCATACTGGTTTGCGGCAAGTCTGCAGCAAAATTTCATCCTGCCGCAGATCTGCCGCAGACTGTTCCTGTGGCATACTGGTATGCGGCAAGTCTGCAGCAAAATTTCATCCTGCCGCAGATCTGCCGCAGACTGTTCCTGTGGCATACTGGTATGCGGCAAGTCTGCAGCAAAATTTCTTTCTGCCGCATACTTCGGCATACTGTTTGCCGCAGACTAAAAGTCTGCGGCAGATCTGCGGCAGATCTGCGGCAGGTCTGCGGCAGGTCTGCGGCATACTTTTCACTTTCCTATGGGTAATGGTTCCAGTTGGGATTCCTACTGGTCTCCTAATGGTTCCAGTTGGGATTCCTACTGGTCTTCTAATGGTTCTATTAGGGTTTTCTACTGGTATCCTAATGGTTTCTGTATGGATTCCTACTGGTCTCCTAATGGTTCCAGGACTTTTTTTTTACTGGTCTAATGGTTCCAGGACTTCTTTTTTACTGGTCTAATGGTTCCAGCACTTCTTTTCTACTGGTCTCCTGATGGTTTTTGTATCAATTCCTACTGGTCTCCTACTGGTTCCAGTGGGGATTTGTACTTGTTTCCTACTGGTCTTCTAATGGTTCCAGTTGGGATTCCTACTGGTCTCCTAATGGTTCCATTAGGGTTTTCTAATGGTCTTCTACTGGTCTTCTGCTGGTTCCAGTACGATTTTTTTCTACTGGTTTTTAATGGAAAAGCGCCACTTTCCATATTCAAACCAGTAGAGAATTGACCTGTAGAAACCATTAGAAATCTGTACTGGTTTTCTCTACTGGTTTCTATGGGATTTTCGACCTGGGTACAAGGGAAATCAACTTTATTCTTTGTAATGACTGTGTTTATAAAAGCACAAAAATCATGAAAAATGACTCAGGGAAATCAACTTTATTCTTTATTCTTTGTAATGACTGTGTTTATAAAAGCACGAAAATCATGAAAAATGACAATTTCATTTCATTTTAGATCTAGAAATCATGATGGGAAAAAGTGTGGCGAGTTGTCCGAAAAGGCTGTGGCGAGTTGTCCAGGGTATTGTGGCGGGTTGTCCAGGGTATTGTGGCGGGATGTCCAGGGTATTGTGGCGGGTTGTCTTGGGGCGGGTTGTCTTTGTGGCGAGTTGTCTGGAATTCGCTGGAACTGGCTGCTTCTGATTCTATGTTTGTCATTGTACTCAATTGTATGGATGCTCAAGATATCGATGAGGAGAAGGGGCACCTACATGTAGCTTCCTTACCGTCTCCAGTTTTGTTATGATTTAAAGACAGTGCCGAAAGATGAGATGATATCAAGATTTTGAGAGTTAATGCTTTTGTTAACTTTCAACGTTTGCTTTTATTATTACAAAGAAAAAGAAAGAAATTTTTGTGAGATATGATTATAATATTATGGCATTCAGAAAAAATGTTCTTGAAATATTGCATAAAAACATAAATGGCACATAGATTCATGTCCAGTGAAAAAGAAATAAAGATGTACATATAACTACATGAACATGTAGGAAGGAAGGGATATCATGGGAATAGTGTATTTGAAATTAAAATAAAACACAAGAATAGATCTTTGTGTGTATTTTCTTGGTAGTTAGATACTGGCATATTATGTACACATATATTGGTTTGGATTTGGTATGTATTAGTAACTGTACACAGTTTAATCATCGTCTTTGTTTTCCTCTTTCTTTATCTTCCAATAATGTAGTGGTTATGTGACAGCCCTTCTCAACGCATCCTAAAGCCCAGCCCGAAACTACCTCCATACAACCAACTCTACCAATTAATTACAACAGCCATCAAAATATTGTTGCATCCTGCATTATAAATTTATAAGCATCAGAAACATTCTCAACGTAGCAGCGCCATTTGACCAAGAACGTCAGTCATAATGGGTCACGTGTTGGAGCCAAACAACGATTACCCCCTCTTGCCATACGATGCTCCCGAGTGGACATCCCGACTCAACGTCATCCCCAAGTATCGAGTTCAGGTCAGTAAGCACTATATTTTATTTATTTTTTGTAGAAATTCGAGCATGCTACTGTAGAGAACAGATTATCCAGACTTGAGGTGGTAGAAACAAACAGATCACCAAATAAAACTTTTTCAGAAGCAAGCCGGGTATGCTTGTTTGAGATGACACATGATGAATTGAAGAACACAAAAGTTTGACTATATTGTTTTGAATAAACATTTGCAGTGATGATAAGAAAGGTGATGTTTGTTTGTTATTATTTCCTACGCAAAGTAGGAGGAAGGGACACTATTCAACATACCATTTTTGTTAAGTAGTGTCTTCAACGTAGCGAAATCTTTCGACTTGGACCTACGATAAAAGCACGAGTCAAAATAACATTCAATTAACTTTTTTTCTCCTTGTTTTGTTTCTTTTTTGCTGTATAGTTGGGGTCTCTAGGCACCCCCATTCAGCGCTGGCGCCTCCCAGGCATGCCTGAGGACTTCCAAGTCCACATCAAACGAGACGATATGACAGGCAGCGTACTCTCAGGAAACAAGGTACATACAGTACATTATCTGGGCCCCGTCTTACAAAGACTTATGATTGATCCAAATCAATCGCAAGTCCTCCAATCAATCGCAAGTTTGCAGTCTCCTATCTATTATGTAATTCGCAAATAGGTTGTGATTGATATCAACTCTTTGTAAGACGGGGCCAGGATTTTAAATGTGTAGACTGTTAAAAACTTTCTACAATAACTTTCTACAATCACATTTATGAATTTGAAAAAAGTTTGGGTCACAAAAGAGTGGTTGGGAGTAGTTTTCAGAAGCCATAAGCCCATACATGTATATACTAAATTTGAATTATGTCAATTTAAACTTTCCATTTTTGTATTTTAAATGCCTGTGTTGCTATACTTTTATGGGATATTTAATTTCAATTTTCTAACAACTGGAACAAGCAGAAGAAAAGGTTTTATACAAAAAATGGCAACCTTGCCCTTGAAGAAGAGATAATTTTGCTACTGTTCCAAACTCAGAAGGATCTTCAGTCATCCTTCTTGCCACACACTAATAATTACAGGCTTTAAAGCCCCACTGCACTACTAACCGCTACATGTACATGTATTTGCGCCCTCTATACAGCCAACAATGCTTAAGCGGTACCCGTTGATTCCAGATGATGCCCTTTTTCTTATGTTAATTGAGAGCTGATTTGATGAGATAACCACCTGCAAGTGACCTTGCAGGGAGGTCTTATCCCTCCATGCCAAACTAGTGCAGAGGGGCTTTAATGCATGTACAGGTACATTGTATGTCCCTTCTAGGATATCAAAAGCTAATCATTTCTGTTGCCCTTGAAGAAGAGATATTTTACTACTGTTCCAAACTCAGAAGGATCTTCAGTCATACTTTTTGCCAGATACTAATAATCACAGGCTTTGATTCATGTACATATTCTAGGATATCAAAAACTAATCATGATTTTCGACCTGACTTGTCTGTCCCAACCCAGGTGAGGAAGCTAGAGTTTTTGATGGCTGACTGCATAGATCAGGGTTGTGAATCCATCATAACCTGCGGTGGTGTGTTCTCAAACTCCTGTCGTGCTGGAGCCATCGCTGCCCGCCAAATGGGATTGGACAGCCATCTCTTCCTCTGGTCAGAATCCACGGTAAGCCAAGGAGGAATTCGTAATTTTATACATTTTTTCCTATTTCATACATTACCCATTTGCCCATTTAACATATTATCAAGTTGCCTATTCCATCTGCATATTTAAAACCAGGCATCAGCAAAATTATTGCCATTATAATCATTTATAAGGAGTGTATTTTTATGTCATCAATCATCGCCATCAATTCTGTTGCAAACGTGCTTTTGTTGCCTATTTGCCCAATCGAAATAAGATATATGTACCTGTATATTGAGCTTAACTCTTATGTTTGCAATATATTTTTCATGTTATGAATATATTTTTCGTAAACTTGCTCGTGGTTGCAATTACTCTAGATCTGATTCTGAATACATAATATGCTAAAGTGTGTTTCCATTGCATTGGAAATGGTAACATTTCATATGTCTTGTATTTTTCAATCTTCATACATGTACCTGCATATCCATGCATCTATTATAATTACCATGCAGTTTCTGCTCTACTGTTAATCTATTGCTCATAAAGTCTCTGCAATATATATACCAGCTACATGTACATGCCATTTACTGTCATACTTACTTAGCAATCAATCCATCTTTATACCCCCCTCATTGCTTGTACATGGATAGGATCTGCCATTCACAGGGAATGCTTTGCTGGACCGCCTGGTGGGCTGTAGCTTCTACCTCATGCCGTTAGACTGCCCTCTGGAGACGGAAGTATACCCTCGCATGAAGCTACTTCAAAACCACATCCAGTAAGCAGCGCAAGTCATTCAGATTAAATCATGAATTCACAATCACTAAAAGCCTCAGATGATATTATTCATTATATTCTAAGCTGTTTGCATGGCTTTAGACATTTTGGTTTGCTCATACTTTTATTTAAAGCCCCACTGCACTACTTATTGCTACTTGCTCCCTCTATATAGAAAAAAAATGTTAATTGAGAGCTGAGTTGATGAGATAGCCACCTGTCAGTGACCAGGTCAGGTGGTCTAATCCCCCCTGGCCTAACTAGTACAGATGGGCTTTAAGTCACTCAGATTAAATCATGAATTCACAATCACTAAATAAGTAAAAGCCTTAATTGAACATGTGCTATAAATTCATAGCTGTATGCATGGCTTTAGACATATTGGTTAGCTCATACTTTCACCGCTAAGCTTTGTTCTTTCTGCAGTCCATTAAAAAGGTTACCCCAAAATGATCCATCATTGTAAATGTCATTTAACCACTTTACTTAAATTTATATCTAATCATGGCTAAATGTGAAAAAGTGTGTTACTTGTTATATTGATATTGCAAACTCAATGGTATTGGTAAATGGTAATTATGATTATTATGAGGCCTATAGCGACATACTGCATCAGTGCAAAAGTATTACAGTTTCTTTACATGAGTATGGTTGAAAATATTTTCTCTACCAATTGATCAATTAGGAATCAAAGATGACTCTACAATCACTGTGTCTACTCTGCAAGGAATTCAAATGAGGCAGATAAAGGTACCGGTATACAATGTACAAGGCATGCATATTTAGCATTGGTTAGTTTGTCAAGTTGCATCTTCTAAATTTAGTGCAACACGTGTATAATTGATCTACATGTTCTGTTCTTTCCTTCCATCATTTGTTTAGGAAAACGACCAATAAGAAGGCTTACAGACTGCCTTTTGGAGGATCCAATGAGGTTGGAGTATGGGGCTACATCGAGTGCTTCCGTGAACTTATGGGCCAGGTAAGAATGATCTTCCTCTGTTTAATATCGCATGCCTTGTATTGACACTTAAAACATAAAAACAACAACAAGTAATTATCTTCCTCAAATGCAGTCACATCTTTGTTCTATCGTTTGTGGAACGTTCTTCCCGGTTCCCCAACTAATAGGGATTTTAGGAACATTAACATAGTGACTTTGTACAGAATATCACATATAGATTGGAGCAAAAATATTCTCATACAGCTGGTTTCAAAATCAGTGTTTTCTTATGACTTTTCAGTTTAAGTCGCCATTAAAAGTTATTTATATTCTCCCAACATTCTCATTTTGGTAATTACCTGACTTCTTTTGTGTATGGAAATGGAAGTACGAAAATGAAATACACTCAAAAGTCCACATAACTAGGCTTTCAACCGAGTTTCATGCACCGACAAACTCCCATACAATTGCAATGAATCTCAGTACATGTGTCGTCTTGTCCACACAAATGCATGAAATTTCAATCCATAAAAGCTCATATCTTTCTCTCATTTGTATCTAATTACAGGGACTCCTAGAGAGATTCACCGACATTGTAATCGCAGCCGGTAGCAGCGGGTCTGTGACCGGCCTTGCCATTGCAAACTACCTCACCGGTAGCAAACTAAAGTAAGTCTTCTTTTTTTCTTCCATCCACGACATTGTATACACTAAGGAATTCGTCTGTTGTGGGTCGGTTAGAAGGGCATTAAAGATAAAGTTGAGTTCTGGTCATGCGATTGCATTGTGAAGGAAAAGGTGTGGAATGGATCAGAAAAAGTTGATCATGTAGCATGTAAGTATTGGTATGTACTGCAAGGTTTTGGAGTCATCAAAATCATAATAAATTTGGCCCAGTCTTGGTAAAGTAACAAGCACTGTACACAGAAAGATGTATATGGGACTACACAAATGGTGTCGGGCCTACTTACCTTGAATTCTTTTATCTTTATATGCTCATTACTCAGCCAGTATACATTATCTACCAAAATTGTTTGGCAAATGACATTTATTTGTAATCTTGAACATTCAGTGTAAGTTTTGTTTGATTCTGTGAGAATTCATTTTCTTTTTTTACCAGAACTCAAGTTTATCTTCAACTCTGTGTAATGAGTGTTACTTGACATCATCTGTATAATCTGTATAATATCATCTGTTTAGAGCCATAAGGACATTAACTCTCTGTTACAATATTTGAGTTAACACCCTTCTGGTTCTAAACAGATGATATGTAAGTGTAAGTTGAGTTAAATTTGCTGTGCATAGAGGCCTAAATAGAAAATCCAAAAAGTTGTGGAACTTGCATTTTCTTTCGGAATGCAAATGTTCAAAGACTGCAATACATTTTTGTTTATAGTTGTACCAAGATTTTTGGATTCAGTATACATGAAATACACTTTTCCCTCCCATTCTTTCAAAATCATTCGGCGTCCAAGTAAGTAATGTAGGCATATTTGGAACACTGACATACTGGTATAATATATACAATCATGCTTTTCATCTCTTCTCTTTTCTTGCAGGATACACGGCTTTGCAGCATGCAAGGACCAAATGTTTTTCTACGACCTCGGCGATAAGACACTCCAATCCCTGGGGCTACAGGACGCCGATGGCACAGGTGTCAAAGCGGTCGACATTATGCACATTCGTGATGAGGTGGTTGGCATTGGGTATGCCGTCAACACTTCAGAAGAATTAGGTGAGTGCAGATTTCGACCATCGTAGGTCAAGTCGAAAGATTTCGCTACATTGAAGACACTACTTGACAAATTATATGGTATACTTTGTTTAGCTGTTAAGGGGTTAGGCTCGACTAGCACATGTGCTATTATCTGGCCCCTTTTACTAACCAATAGTTTCTCTTGTATATGTAAAATCATTCATGTATTGCTTTTGGTAAATAAATCAAATCAAATCAAATCAAATCAAATATTGAATAGTTTCCCTTCCTCCTACTTTGCGTAGGATTGGTAGCTTGATGATGATTGATAGGATTCCTGTTGATATGTAAAGAGTAAGATTGGGCTGATAGTCAGTGCATTCATAACTTTATCTTTAACTCACTTACAAACCCTGTTATATTTGCGATGGAATCCGTCAATGGGCAGTTGATGCCTGACATAATATAAGTAAAGGACACATAATCAAAGTATGTAGCAATTCCCGCTTTGTACTTCGTAGTGTGATTTGCTCTTTCTCTTATTCATATCCTGTAAAATCTTATTCTTACACATTACTTGTTTTCGTGATAAGAAGAGAGTCAGTACTTTGTCAAATGTCTACAGCTTTTTTATCCAATCATATCATCCAAAACGGCAGTGAGATTTTTCATGTTTTGTTGAACACCTGTCTTAATCGGGCATGGTGGCTCAGTGGTTAGAGCGCCAGCATCATGAACGGGAGGTCGTGGGTTCGAACCCCGGCCGAGTCATACCAAAGACTTATAACAATGGGACCTTCTGCCTTCTAGCTAGGCGCTCAGCATATTAGATTGGAGAAGGGTAGTAATATGTTATGCAGGGCCCGTTGGAAGAGCAGTTTCATAAGTGGCTACCCTGGGTAAATAAAACGTTATTATTATTATTTTTATTATTAACTGCTTCCACTTGTCTGATGTTGACAGAATGCATCGAGCAGGTGGCAATGAACACCGGGATTCTTGTGGACCCTGTCTACTCCGGCAAGGCCACCTATCATCTCCTCAAACTCATGAACGAGAAACCAGGAACGTTCAAGGGAAAGCAGATCCTCTTCATACATACAGGTAAGTTGAACTGCCAGTCAACTATAGTTTGTGCAATAGTCTCACCATCACAATCATGACATCAGGTCAGGCCTGATAAAAACCTGAATTAAATCGGTTTCCCAATTTTTTTTTTTTTTTTCTTTTTTTCCCCGATTTTTTTTTTCTTCTTCTTTTTTCCCCCTGATTTTTCTTTTTTTTTTCCTTCTATTCTTCCCTATTTTTTTCCCTATTATTCCCCAATTTTTCTTACTCAAAAGGGGGGTTAATGTTGTTAGATGCCATTTTTCCCCCCGAATCCTCTTCTTTCTTTTTTTTACCCCTGGATGACATCAAACAAGAGGCAGTTAACTCTGAGGAAGGTAGAGGAAAAAAATGTTTTAAAAATATCGTCAAAAGAGCATCAACTATAACAGTGTATGGTTTGCCGATTTGCTTTACATTGCTTTTCGTTATTCTTTTATTCAGACCCAATGCAGAGATGCCAACTAGTACGGATTTCCCGTAATTGGTACGGAAATTAACGACCATTACGGCAGTACGGAATGTTGTCTAAAAATTACGTTTTTTTTTTTTTTTTTTTTTTGCGCATAGGGATCTATCGTAGCAAGTGCTGTACAGTATGGTGGCCATCCAGCACTCGCTGCATGAGAAAGATGGAAAATTATCAAGTATTCTCTTAATAGAAGCCAATTTTTCATTGAAAACTTGTGTGTTGTGATGAACTGAAAATCAATATTTAGCAACTTTGTGGGAGTAAAATCACAACAAATTTCAGATAATCATGCGCGCATGCGTCCGCTTGCCACTCTTTTAAGATTCATGGCGCCGCATAGGAAATTACTGATTTATTCCCCAAATTACTGATTTTGAGCCTTATGGTTACTGATTTGTGCTCTGAAAGGTTGGCATCCCAATGGTGTATCTTGACTGTAAATGATTCAATGAAGACCAGTTTAGATGTGCACTTGATTTTGAAGAGTACTTGTGAAATACTACATCTTTGCAAATAATATTCACATTCACACCAGAAACGTGATTTGTAAATGACAGCAATTTTCCCATCAAGAAACTTGCAAAAAGACAGTGTTGCGTCAGTTGTGATTGGAATATTTAACTGTATGAGACTTTCATGAATATTAACCATTTATGAATTTCATTCTCAACATTACATCTGCACACAATTTTCTGGTTGTCCATCTTATATTCCTTTTTTGTTCATGTCCTCATTTGCATATTAAAGGTTGAAACTGTTATGCAGTATTGGGTCAACTAGCGTAAATATCCTTTTTAATTACATGTACGCTAGTACAAATTACACTTACATGAATGATTGTAAAACGCCAAAGAAATTTACAAAGTCACTTCTATGAATATGAACCTACCTGCTTCTTGCCACCCAAGTAATTTTTTTTTTCTCTCTATCCTCTTATTCATGACTTACAGGTGGTGTGTTTGATTTGTTCAGCGGTGCAGTCGGTTCTAGGCTCGCAAAGAAAGGCCATAAAGAAAACAAAGTCTACGACTGGATGGACCTCTCAGACAAAGTTCCAGACAAGGTCTCAGCTGCATCCTAGTTGCCATTATTTCTTTATCATCTGTACATAAAAGATGTTTTATATTTTGAGATAATGTTTCTCCAAAGACTCTTTGTTTTGTATACTGCAAAGCAAACAACTTTTATCATCATTATTACCATTTCTGTGAAGCTTCGAGATCAATCATTTTGACAATATCAGTGAAGCATAGAGTGCTGTTATTTAAATATGTGTTTTCTGTAACGACAATATCATGGACATATTTTAATCAGTTTGTACAAATATTTTTTCTGCAGTATTACAATGGATTTCCAAACACGTTTAGTTTTGCATTTCTTATGATGTGCCCATTTTTGAAGGTTTATGTGTCGAATGCAAAGCAATGACTGTTCATTAATTGATGGATCTTTGTTGGTAATTTATTATTTTTAAATGTTATTACATGTATGAATTTTAGGAACATTTCAAAGAACCCAATTTGCTGTGGGCAACTTTGTTGTTGATTCTGTTTTTAATTGTATTGCTTCTGATATTGTGTTAGAATTTTTGATATGGCAATGCATCATTGCATTTGAACAAAAATGAAGATATCAATGCTGAAATACATGTACATGTATTTTAAGATTTAGTAAACATCCTAAACCAGGGTCTTATCATCATTATGCTGCATATGATAATCGAAATAAAGAATAATTTGTGTAACTTTCATATTCTTATGCTACCCCTAATTAAGAGTTGATATGAAGCCGAGTTCTTCATGAGTTAGTTATTGAATCATGCCAACAATACAAAGTGGGCATGGTGACTTACATACTGAGAAAGAGAGAGAGAGAGAGAAAGAGTAGTGTGAAATAAAAGATAATTTATGTGAAAGTACACAAAATGTTGGTACTTGATTCTTTGGCCATGTTAAGCTTCATTCTACTTTACTGACGAAATAAATGGTGTAAATAAAAATGCCTGAAAATATAAGAACTGAAAAAAAAACAATGTTCTAAACATACATAAGTTTGTCCTTGTCATTATTTTTTGTAATAGATGAGAATCTGTTAAATTTACGAATGGATGAAGTACATTTATATCTAATAGTTTACAAAGAAAGACAAGCGTCTTGTTTAGACAAGTTTTTAAAGATAATTCTAAATACAGATCTTGAAAGAAAGGGCTTTGGGAGGGAAGAAAAACAATGATGGATAATAATCAGGCGCGCCGGAAGCAGTTTGGGATTGGGGGGGGGGGGGGCAAACATTCCAGGGGGCTCACCTTCCAGGGGCAGTGACGTAATGAGAAAAAAACGTTCGGAAGGGGGGGGGGGGGGCAGACGAAAAATCTGCATCACCACCTTACCATCTTGCACGTTACATTTTTCAAAGTGGAGTATTAACGATCAAGAAAGGCGTAAATTGGCGTGGGGTCCAGGGCGTGAGCCTCAGCAGGGGGTCAAGGGGCTGAGCCCCTTTAGGTATTTAATTACAGTTAGATGAGCATCCAGGTGCCCTCTTTAAGCCATTGACATGTTCCAGGTGGGGGGGGGGAGAGCCCCCAGAAGCTCAGAGGTTTTAATATTTAACTACGGTCAGATGAGCATCCAGGGGCCGCCTTAGGGCACTTGGTGGGGTCCAGGGGGCAAAGCCCCCGGAATCTCAGGGGTTTCAGGTATTTAATTACAGTCAGATGAGCATCCAGGGGCCCGCCTTAGGGCCTTGAGTGGGGTCCAGGGGGCAGAGCCCCCGGAAGCTCAGGGATTTTAGGTATTTCATTACGGTTAGATGAGCATCCAGAGGCCCTCTTTAAGCCATTGACCTGTTCAAGAAGGCGGGGGGGGGGGGAGAGCCCCCAGAAGCTCAGATGTTTTAATATTTAACTACGGTCAGATGAGCATCCAGGGGCCCGCCTTAGGGCCTTTAGTGGGGTCCAGGTGGAAGAGCCCTCGGAAGCTCAGGGGTTTTAGGTATTTAATTACGGTCAGATGAGCATCCAGGGGGCAGAGCCCCCGGCAGCTCAGGTTTTTTAAGGTATTTAATTACGGTCAGATGAGCACCCACGGGCCCGCCTTAGAGCCCTTGGTGGGGTCCAGAGCCCCTGGAAGCTCGGGGGTTTTAGGTATTTAATTATGGTCAGATGAGCATCCAGGGGCCTGCCTAAGAACCCTTGGTGGGGTCCAGGGGGCAGAGCCCCTGGAAGCTCGGGGGTTTTAGGTATTTAATTACGGTCAGATGAGCATCCAGGGGCCCGCCTTAGGGCCCTTGGTGGGGTCCAGGGGGCATAACCCCCGGAAGCTCCGGGTTTTTAGGTATTTAATTACGGTCAGATGAGCATCCAGGGGGCAGAGCCCCCGGAAGCTCAGGGTTTTTAGGTATTTAATTACGGTCAGATGAGCATTTTTACCTTATTTGTGACATTGGCAGGTCACTTATTTTTTCTCCCCGTCTTTCTTTTTTTTTTCTCTTTAATATACTTTTTCAAAATGTGAGGTGGGGGGGGGGGGGGGACGCCACTTTGCAGACCATGATATAAAGGTTTCTAAATAAGCATTTTTTTTAGCCCGACTGCGCATTAGGGAATTTCTTATTTTCCAAAAAATGCATAAAAAGGTAATGACCTACAAAAAAATACCGAAAAATCATGTCATAACAGCAACATTTGCAAATCACTGGTATCGAATAAGAAATACACCCCCCCTCATCAGTATGCCAGCATTCAGGGGCTCATGTCTTCTCACCCCTATAACAAAAAAACAGACCACGCTTTCCCATTTTCGCACAATATGTCCACGATATGCGCGTATCGCTATTATAAAGACCTCCGTTGATAAATACCGTATAGGTGGCACGCGCAATGTTTATGAAATTTAATTCCTGTGAACTTTCTTTTCTTTGAATAATTGTATATGTG
This sequence comes from Strongylocentrotus droebachiensis, assembly GCA_035222895.1. Taxonomy (NCBI): domain Eukaryota; kingdom Metazoa; phylum Echinodermata; class Echinoidea; order Camarodonta; family Strongylocentrotidae; genus Strongylocentrotus; species Strongylocentrotus droebachiensis. Next base: position 25,936 of record JAVYIG010016749.1, read on the forward strand.
ATTTAATTCAGGTTTTTATTATTGTTATGTTCTTTTGGGTTAAAAATACAAACCATGTTTTCTCCTTTACTGCTTTTTTTTTTTTTTTTGGAGGGGGGGGGGGGCGCGTTTTGGGGGGCAAAAAATGCCTTTTGCCCCCCCCCCCCACTTTTGTGATTGGGGGGCAGCTGCCCCCCCCCCCCCCCATGCCCCCCCCCCCCCCACTTCCGGCGCCTATGATAATAATAATCTCGGGAGAAGGGGGTAATGAGAGGAAAGCTGAGAGACTGGTTTTAAAGTCTCAGATGTTGAATGGTGCGTCGCATAAACAAGTGAAGACAAAAGTGGGTCTGTGCGAGATGATATTTATAGGTTAATTAATATTCTATCCCATCATTTATAGATGAAGCAAATGAGAAGTGATCTAGCTGAAAAAGGGGAGAGAATCATCGTGAACAAGACATTTTGGCCCGAATTCACAAAGGAGGTTTGTCGACAAACGAGGTTTATGTACGTCAAATGACGCGTTTTGACGCGCTTTTTACAAACCTGGTTTGTAAAAACGCGTCGAAACGCGTCATTATGACGCACGAAAACCCAAGGTTTGTCGACAAACCTCCTTTGTGAATTCGGGCCTTTGTGTTTATTCAACTTGTACGTGAATAGAGGGCTTATGTGGACATTTAAGTTGCATGATTGCGAAGTACATGTATATCGACGGGGTCCAGTGACACAAAGGAGGAACTTCATTTTGAACAATTTGAGAAAAAGTGGTTTATGTGTCACTGAGCACTTGGAGTTTTAAGTCTATGTTTCACTAGCCATTGACTTCAATGGGGTGTTGGGTGGAGTTAAGTCTTTGTGTTTCCTGGAAAGCCCACATTTTTCTGAACATTTTGATATCAAATACTCATTTTCAATTGGCAAAATATGGAGTTACGTCTTTGTTTCCACTGAACCCTCGATATATACGTTGTAATCAGCACGGTTGTAGTAGACACTGTAAAGATTTGACAATCGAATAAGATACATTTTGAATATACGTGTAGTTATTTCTGTTAACATTGATCGCAGGAATTAATCAGAAGCGAAACAAAATGAATTATGTTGTGTTTGTTTACAACTGTAGAAGCTAGGTTACAAAGAGAAAGAAGTCAACAATGTCAATAATGACCTATTACGTAATGCGAGCAGCCTTTTCCTAGTAGTAGTAAGTCTATATTGCGTTTGTGTTTTTATGTATTATTACAAGACTAGTTGATATTCTGAAAAGGGTAATTTTCTATACACGTAATGGTATCAATCGATCAAAAAAGGTTTATACGAACATGTTTCGCAGTACAGAGACTGAATTATACATGTTTTTACAAAGATTGAAATATATTATTAATCCAAATTGCAATTGTGAATACAACATATTGAATTGAATACCAAATTACATAAAATACTGTACATTGATAAAATATTAGAGGTAATGAATGTCAGATAAAATGTTAAAAGATGTCTGAAGACTGGAGCAAGTAAAACCTCTCAACTTGTCCAGTAAGGTCCTTGTGCATGCACTAGGCTTCCTCCCTCGATCCCGCCCTCCTCCTTGTCCCTTCTCTCCCTCTCTCTCTCTCTCTCTCTCATGGAAGAACAGGCGTATTTTGTTAATACACCTGAAATGGGCTATCCGCCGTATATCTCATTTATGTATGTATTTGTATGTTGTGGATGATTTTTATATACGGAAATAAAAACAAACAAACAATCTCTCTCTCTCTCTCTCTCTCTCTCTCTCTCTCTCTCTCTCTCTCCCTCCTCCGATCTCTCTCTCCATCTCTCTCTCTCTCTCTCTCTCTCTCTCTCTCCCCTCCTCCGATCTCTCTCTCCATCTCTCTCTCCCTCTCTCTCTCCCTCTCTCTCTATCTCCCTCCCTCCGATCTCTCTCTCCATCTCTTCCTCTCTATCATTTCGTAGAGCGCAATACCAACAACATGCATACTGCCAGCACCCTTTTATGGACTACTACTGCAAACATGAGACTTTAGAATAAAGGCACTGTGCAAAGCAGGTTTAACAGTACAAACAAGCAGCAAAAAGACGAATACATTTGCGAAAAAAAATCGTGTTCGGATGAGAAAAACAGGAGAAGAATGTAGTTTGTACTTTGTTTCGTGAAATGATTAACGAACGCATTGGTAAAATACAGAACTAATGAGCCTACGAAGTTGTTTACTATCTATTCTTCAGACAAGTATAAGCATTAATTAGGAGTAATATTGAAAGGAAATATGAATTTCAAAACGGTTAGAATATCAGCAGGCATTTCGACTTTGTCAAACAGTTTTAAAAACACCAATGACGATAACATCCATAAACAAAAATTATACATTTATAAATGATTTATCGTTTGAGACTGAAAGTGGATCAAAAGTGGAACATATTCAACAAGTGTATTCCAATGTCCTTTTCTCTACGGAACTTTATGTTACATTGAAAGCCTTGTAACGGTCGGTCCTTGTGATGTTTATAGGCCTCCTCTAAGAACGTGAAATATATTCTTTTATCTAATATTTTGTTCGACATGTTTTACGTTTTGTTTCTATGAGTAACCTTTGGAGAAAGGGCTGAAGCCCAAAACTATTTAAGATTGTCACAGGCATAGGCTAATACTGTTTGCACATTTAAATATAATAATAATTAATAATAATACTTAGCTTTTATATAGCGCTTAATTACAAATGTCTCTGAGCGCTTTACAAAATTACCCCGGTCATTGGATTCAGTTGCTGCAAAAGAGTGACACAACAGAGAGAAAAGAAGAATAGAGAAACATAGAGAGGGGAGAGGAAGAGAGAGATAGAGGGAGAAGGATGAAGAGAGAGGGAGATAGGAAGAGAGAGAATGGTAAGAGAGAGAGAGAGAGAAGAAAGAGAGAGAGGAAAAGAAAGAGAGGGGAGGAGAAGGATAGAGGGAAAGAGAGAGAGAGAGAGAGGGGGGGGGGGAGATACACATCAGGGTCAGAAAAAATTAAGGGGATAGATCTGAGAGACGAAGGGAGACTAAACCGGAAATAGATATAGTTACAGAGAGACGACAGACACACTGGCCCGAATTCACAATTTTTGTCGACAAACCTATAGGTTTATATGCGTTTTGACGCGCCGTTTTTACAAAGGTTTGTAAAATGCGTCGAAACGCGTCATTATGACGCACATAAACCTAGGTTTGTCGACAAACCTCCTTTGTGAATTCGGGCGCTACAGACACTGAGACAAACATTCAAACAGAAAAGAGAGAGAGAGAGAGAGAGAGAGAGAGAGAGAGAGAGGAGATGAATAGACTGTGAGATGTATATTGAGACATACCACTCATGCACGATTCTGTTTAAAACTTGAACAAACATTTCAAACAATTCTGTTACGTACTTTCTTTTCAGATTTCTTCGGGCACGTACATCTCAGGTGCCGAGCATGCATTTCAATGCATAACCAATAACACAGGTAAACAGTTACCTTAATCTCTTTCCACACTTTCCAAGTATTTATTAATTGAAAACACGACATATCCACTTTTATTGTTGTAATAATAGTTCGTATTATCATTTTACGACATGAAATATTAAATCATTCTTAGCTGGAATGTTTAGTCAGTGAAAATAATTGGAATTCTGAAGAAAGATCGATTACGTGTAAAATAGTGGAGCCTGGAGTAAGACTAGTCCATGCCTCCTTGAG
>JAVYIG010016750.1:0-2500 GCA_035222895.1 Strongylocentrotus droebachiensis
CTCAAAAGTACAGACGGCTTTGTCAGTCTCTAATATTTTGATAAAGAAAATCTCATAAGGACATGCAAGGTAAATTTCTATAATAATATTAAGTATTAAAAATTTCGAAATAAAAATGTAGTAATGGATTTAAAATGAAACATGCAAATCAGAAATTGTCTGCACAGAAACGTCATGCATGTCGTTTTGAATACATTAATAAATGTTGTAACATCAAATCATTGCAAATAAGCACTTGTTTCATTCATTGTAATTTAGCATACTGTAATTGCTGTAAGTGAGATAAAATTCTTTGCAAAACAATCCTCATAATATATAGGTGTAATATGAAATTCACCCTTTGAATTCACATGGGACGCCATTACGCAGACGCCATTTCCCAGCATAGAACCTGAGCTTGTGATAGAGATTCTTTATATTTTCGACCATGAATGCATTTTAGTTATACACACATCGAAAATATTTGACGTGTTCATTTTTTTTTTAACGTTACTTTCGAAGATGTATACAATCATATTACAATTAAGAATGATACTTGCCGCCCTAGCTTTGTGATACGCTCACTTTGTGTACTCATTATATATGTCACGAATTTCTCAACAATAGTCCATTTGCGATTGGATCAGGCAATTGTACAGCAGCTATTCGTTTTAACATTGCCATCCCGGTGTCTTTGATAATTTGAATATATCGAAGAGCTTCCTCCTCCTCCAGCCCCCCCCCCCCCCCCTGCCCCCAGTAAAATATGAGCGAGCTGGTCGGACTACTTTAAACAATTGTGTTCCGGGGATGACAAAGCATTACTACGACACGGTAACATCTGTGGAGATTTCAGTTTTTAATAAAAGAGACGTGAATGAGCGATGGATCTCGTATTTTTACCTTTAAAAAAAAAGATTTCTTTCTTATATACCAATTTGAAAAGGAGGAGGAACAAGAAAATGCACACTTTAACTAATCGAATACGTAATCATTTACTGATCAGTATAATCGGGTGTCATCCAAATACAGACAGGCCAATAAATTAGGTTGAACAAGATGAAGGCAGCTGGATAAATGTGTCTAGCCAAACAATCTACTCTGTCAGCTGTCCACGGTGTGACGACGATCTGAGCAGTTTGGGTTTCTTCATCACTACCATTAGTTGTCGATTGTCCTTTGGGTGGAACGGCATACTGAGTACGGTACCTACTAAGCTGTTCATCGCTTAATCCATGTTTGGTCGGTGGACTATCACGAGACGTTGTAGAGGATTTACGAGATGCTTCGGCTGCTTCAATGGCTTCTTTACGTTTTTTCTGTATGAATTATCAAACAAGAATCAAAGATGTATAAAGTTACAATATTTCAAAAGTTCTATAAAAACAACCACTAGTCATACCGGATTTATCAAAAGCTTAAAAGGCTGACTACCCCACAATATTTCTCGTCACGTCAGGTCTTTGACCACATTTTCAAGAAAATCGTGTGCCTTCACGTGTGACACTGAACTCCTGACTGAAATGGTATTAGTTATGCTGGAGACCTGGGCCCTGTCGACTTATCAAGAGCTGATAATCGCAACTTATTTGCGATTGATATCAATCGTAATTTTTGTTTTGTTAACCTTTTTCTTCTTTTATCATAGTATCTTCTTCTTTCTTTGCACTCAGGCGCGTACGCAGAATTTTTTCAAGGGGGGGGGGGTTAACATTTTAAATCGGGCCGAAAATTTCGCAACGACTCATCCAGCCGCTGAATAAGCGGGGGGGGGGGGGGGTAAGAGGACACCTTTTTTTCTTCTTTTTTTTGTCTCGGAATTTGACATTTTGCTCCGTTGAGGGGGGGGGGGGGGTAAGTTCAATTTTTTTTTAGGTCAGCCATTGGTATAATTTCTTTTTTTTTTTTTAATTAAAAGAAATAAAAAATAGCAAAAGGGGGGTTCAACCCCCAACCCTCCTCCCCCCCCCCCCCCCCTGCGTACGCGCCTGTTTGCACATACTTTTCACTGCAAATTCCCCGACAGGCCCCACGACATGCACCCCAGCAAACTTAACCCGACCCATAATGCTAACCCTAACCCTAACCCTTTTTATTCTCTGAAGGAAATTTTGAAAAATTATTGTTTAAAAGAAAAGAAATAAATGGAAATTTCTATGGATGTCGGTCGAGAAAATTGTATAAGCTGTATGTGCGATTTGTTTAAAATGCATGGAAATGTTAAAGTTCACTTGCAAATTTATTTAGGCCGATGTGAAGATTATTTGTAATTTTTTTATAAAATATTAAAAATAACGTACAATTTTCTTTATGAGAGAAGAGAATAAAAAACCTATGAAAACAAATAGAAGAGATAGGAGACTGTAAAGTTGCGATTGATTGGAGGATTTACGATTGAATCAATAAGACGGGGGCCTGGAGTTACACATTCACGTAAAACTTAGCGAAAACGTACATGTTGTAGATACAATTATAATGTAGCATTAAAAGGTATATCAATCATACTCATCATATCTATAAA
>JAVYIG010016750.1:7500-29635 GCA_035222895.1 Strongylocentrotus droebachiensis
AGCTAGTGAACCATGATAGTATTCAGATCTGAGCAGTGAAATCAGTGAGGCCTCAGATCCTTAATGTGCAATGAAACATGAATGCTTCCGTCAACATTTCAAGAGTGACAGCTTGCCGTACAGTTTAAATAATTCTTATCACAAGTTCATCTAACTGAAATCGAAAATAATCATGATAATGCAGAACAAATCTATGGAATTTTGAGGTTTATGTGGAAGTTATAAAATGTGTTTTAGTGAAAAGTTCAAACTTCTAATGACAGCTAGAAAAAAATCCAGGGGTGGAAAACGCCTGGTCCCAGGACGGAAGAATATTTGCAACCATTAAGACAAATGGTGCCAAACCCATGAAAAAACTCATAACCTCAACAAGTCAACTTGACAACCTAAACTTGGAGTAGGTGCTGTGAACACCTTGCCATTTAAGATGCCTCTTATAATTCCTTATATTTTTCTTTTTTTTAATGCAAGACCAACTGTTATTTTTTTCTAATATGATGTACTTAGATGTGGGATATTTGTTTAGATATTTCTCTCTCAAAATGCATGTACATGTAGGTTATTTAAGAATGGATTTTTATTGTAGGATAGTCTACTGTGACCAATATGTAAATGACGTGCACCCAGATGGTGAATGATTTTTAAATGTAAGTGTCAAGGAGATGCTGGTATATGTTGCACATGCTGTTTAAAATGTCATACAAATAATTGTGAAATAATTTTATTGGCAGGTAAAAATCATTCAAGTAATCCTGATTGGATATGTTGTTTCTGTCTACGTGACATTTTCCCTTTTAATCACATGGTGTTGAATTTAAAGAGAATGTGCTTCCTGTTAGTCACGAGTTTAACAAAGTCGAAATAATTTCACAGATTGCCCAATCGTTAAATATAACCGAAGAAGATACCAACAATGGACGGGATCCAGATGTAAATTTTGCTCAACTATGTCAGGAATGTCATTATATACTTCCAGAAGATTTTACTCATAAGTATTATAAAGATGGTCGACGAGATTTTAGCTTGCTTCACATCAACTGTCGAAGCTTAAATAAAAACTCATGTGATGTTGAACAATTAATCAATTCTTTAAATTACCCTTTTTCTGTGGTTGGGTTAACTGAAACGTGGATATCAGACCATAGTATGTATTTAGTATTCAAGGTTATGAGTTTATACATTTAGACAGAAAAACATGTCGAGGAGGGGGATTAGGTTTTCTTGTCTCTAGTACTCTAACATATTTAATACGAAATGATTTAAATGTTATAACATCTACTCAAGAGTGTTTTGCAATTGAAATCACAGTGTCTCGTGGAAAAAATATTGTAATATTGGTTATATATCGGCCACCGAGCTCAAGTGTAGTTGACTTTAATACCTATTTTGATGATATTTTACAATGTTTAACTAAAGAGAATTAGCATCTATATTATAATGGGTGACTTCAATTTAGACCTCTTGAAGTCCTCTAGTAATACAAGGATTGATACTTTTTTGAACAACGTATATGCTAATGGTTTAACACCTATGATCAATAAACCAACCAGACTTACAAAAACTACTGCATCACTTATAGACAATATTTTTATTAATTCTTATACTTAAAATGTAAATGCTGGTATCATATACTCTGATGTATCAGACCACTTGCAAGTTTTTGTAATACTAAATAATGCTCAAACATGTTATGAGTATGATAAGGGAAAGAAAATGAGACAAATCAATGATAACACAAAGAAGTCATTTTTCTGCAAGTTATCTTCTGAAGAATGGACAGATGTTTATAGAAGTAAAGATCCCAATGTTGCCTATGAATTTTTTTTCTCCAACTTTCAAAGGCATTATAATGAACCTTTCATTTTTGTTAGGAGTAATAAGAAAAATAAAAACAAAAAGTTATAGGTATCATTAAACTTGTTGACAAAAATAAGATTGAAGAACAAACTTTATAAAAGGTTTTGTTGTAATCCTACATATGAAAATGAAGACAAATATAAGAAGATTAGAAACAAAGTGTCATCTGAATTGAGAAAGGCAAAAAGAATGTATTTTTATCAAAGGTTTAATGATTGTAGAACTGACCTCAAGAAAACATGGCGATTGATTAATAATATATTTAAAAAACGAAAACCCATCTTACCACAACACTTTATACACGAAGGAAGAACACTAAATGATCCGCAATTGATATCCAGTGTTTTTAACGATTATTTTAACAATATTGGACCAAAACTAGCTTCTTCCATTGATGCAACTACTTGTAAAGATTTAAATTTCTCCTCTTTTATGATACCTCCGATAAAGGAAAGTTTATTTCTAAAACCTATTAATGACGATGAAATTTTGAAAATAATGTACTCTTTTAAAAATGGAAAGTCGTGTGGATGGGACGATATTAGTCCAGATATTGTCAAGTATGTCAGATATGTTATTACAAAACCTTTAGCTTATGTTTTTAATCTCTCTCTTCAAATGGGAATAGTACCCTCACAACTAAAAGTATCCAAAATTATCCCAATCTTTAAAAAGGGGGATTAGCACACTATTGGTAATTATCGTCCTATATCACTTTTGTCATGCTTCTCGAAAATCATGGAGAGATTAGTCTATGTCCGTATATACAATTTTGTATCTAAACACTATATTACATGATAATCAATTTGGATTTCGAACCCATTATTCTACTGACCATGCTGTAATATCTGTCATGATATCATTGTTAATGCCTTGTATTCAAAAGAGTTTATATTTGGTGTCTTTATGGACCTGAGTAAGGCGTTTGATACCATTGATTTTTCCATTCTCTTTAAGAAATTAGTTAATTATGGTATCAGAGGTATTGCGTTGAATTGGATTAAGAGTTATTTTTCACAAAGGTACCAATTTACTGAATATAATGGATACAGTTCTGCCAAATTATTGATTAAATCTGGAATTCCACAAGGGTCAAATTTAAATGAAAGAGGAGGATCTAAACTTTCCAAATATGTGTCATTTATCAATTATAATTGTGATTAAGTTATGATAAAACATCAATATTTCTCGGTTTCGTTTTATCTGGGACGCACTGTATTGTGTCTTGCAAAACATCTCAACCTAGCGAGCTCCTATATTGTGTCTTTCAAAACATCTCAACCTAGCGAGCTCCTATATTGTGTCTTTCAAAGCATCTCAACCTAGCGAGCTCCTATATTGTGTCTTTCAAAGCATCGCAACCTAGCGAGCTCCTATATTGTGTCTGTCAAAACAGGTGAAGATGGTCAAATGCGATTCTCATATATATATATATATATAAGTGAATATCGCTCTATATTGGTGTATACATACAGCTCATAATGTTTAGTGAACATCTCTGGCGATCGAATGGAAAACGCTGTAGGTCCATGTAGCAAGCGGAAGTTAAACTGATCCTGATAAGAAAGCAGAAAAGTAGATGTTATTAGATAAGGAGATGACACTATTTTCGGCTAAATCCATACTCCATGTGCATTCATTCTGTGTTCTCATACAACGCACCCAGTGCAGATTACAAGATTTATCCACACAAGCACACACACTGAGTGAAATATTGAAATATATAGACAGATACGGCCAATTTTTCGTATTTCTATAGCAAAAATCGTACATCAATTCTGAACGATTGTCCATTTGAATTATTCTTCCTGATGCGATATCATTGTCATTTTTGAATAATCACCTTTTTAGGCAGTGTCTAACACTTTGACTTTGAAGTAGCTACTCTGACATTATCAGCTTAAGCAATTTTATTTTTCTTGACCTTTAACAACAATTGAAAGGTATTAAAATCAGAGTGTTTTCACCAAATAATATATGAAATATATGACAATTGAGAAATTCTTAAAGCAAGAAGTCTATTTATTCATGCAAAATTAACGTTAGACATTCGGTTATTAATTTTAATGAATATATTCAAAAGTTTGCGATCATTTAAACAAAATGAATGATGCATCTCCCATATGAGAATATCTTTCTGCCTATTAGACTTTTTTTTTTAATTTGTTAATGGATAATAGTGGTGGGACGCTTTCATTTTTATTATTAATGATGATAAAATTAAGAAAGTTGACACTATGAAACTAAGGTACATTGTGATATTACAACCCAATGTAAAGAAAAAACGTTACAGGAAAGCCCCAAAATAAATACACAATTTAAGTACAGCTACATTCCCAATAAAAAGTGAAAGAAAAAGTGATTCATTGCACAGAAGAACGCTCCTTGACAATAGTTGAGGTTTACGATACACATGACAAGATTTCAATTCGGACTGCTATCACTGTGCATTATTACATCATTACTTTATCATAACGGTTTGGGCATCATTAATTTTGTAAGGAAAACTTGATCAGGCTTTAAAAAGATTCCAGATGATACCGCATATTCATGCTTTATCTTTCGTCTTCCTTTAAAATCCCCCTCTCTCTCTCTCTCTCTCTCTCTGTCTGTCTGCCTGTCTGTCTCTCTCTCTCTCTCTGTCTGTCTGTCTCTCTCTCTCTCTCTCTCTGTCTGTCTGTCTCTCCCTCTCTCCCTCTCTGCCTCCCTCATGCATCGATCTCTTCACCAACTCTAGTACAGTGTAGATAATACTGACTTAAAAGCCCATTAATATTCGCGTGCATTGATTCAGTCTCACCTTGAGCTTCGAAAAACAGTTCCATCTGGCTGTATTGTCGTTACTATGTTAGGAACAGTTAAATCATGTCGATGTCCACTCTTCTCATAAAGGAAGAATAGGTCAGGGGACCAAAAGATGTTGCCCGCGTCACCCCCATATATCCTTTCATAGGTCTTATTGAAGGCAAGGCGAGGATCGTTCCAACCCTCTCGGAAGTACATTGTCAAACGAAAATCCTTGCAAAAACAAACAAACAAATGCATTTTTGTTTAGGAAGCGCATAGGCCTATTTGAGGAAGCAGCAAATGACAAGTCCGTGAATTCAGAATATTCTTGTATATTGTTATTTAGAATTTATTGACTCTTTGACCCCCTCTCGGGGTATGAGAGTACAAACAAACCTAAAGTATAAATAGCAATGCATGACTTATGAATACAATTATCAAACATTATAAATAGATAATGACACAATATACAAACGATAATAGGTATATATAGTGTATGAAAGTACAAACATAAAAAACTAACCAACTAGTAAACACAAAGTATATATACATGTAGAGTGTAGATAGTGACAATAATGATAAGTATAAGTATAATGCTGTCTATTTACAAGCTAAATAGTTAACAAAGTAGGCTGTTTCACTATTCTACCGCTACGAGTACGTGTAGGTTCAGCTCTAATTGTACTTCTTGAAACTATCTTTTTTCTCTGTTTTTTTATAAAACGTCAACATAATAAGGCGAGTAAATCTTGCTAAATTCTTCAACTGGGAAGTGCTTCTAGTATTAAAAAGTTCTGTCATGTGCATAGCACTTGGGAGCTTAGAATTACAAAAAAAAAAAGATAAATATAAACATCTCTCCCTTTGAAAATATGGACAAACAAAAATATAGTGAAATTCATCTCCTATATCAGTGGACAGGCAGAGTGTGCACTGCATATCACAGTGTGGTGTGTTCGCATCATATCGACCTTTGTTTACAGGTAATTTATGTGATTTACACCGAAACTTACAGAGAGTACTTGCATCAGTTTTATTTAGGGTGAGTAAATAGCTTTCAAATATAAGGTTGCCTTTAAATATTCTATAATTGTTATGAACAGATTGGGATTATGAAAATAGAGTATTTCGATCTTACTCATTAGATGAAATGTGAATTAAATATTGATCAGGGGAAGAACGCAGGAGGGGTCCCATCATCTTATTTTCGCATCTATTTTCCTTCGCCCTTTATTTTCTCTGTATCTCTCTCTCTCTCTCTCTCTCTCTCTTTCTCTTCTTCTTCATCTTCTTCTTCTTCTTCTCTTATTCGTCACCACTTCTTTGAACGGGCATATACCCTCTGCAGCTACGCGTATTTAATTGAATATCAGTCAAAATAATTGGCATCATGGGAAGTGGGAGAAAAGTCAAACGAAATATTCCTAGGCAGGTAAATGGGAGACTACACTAAAATTTTAATATTTACGTAGACACAACAGTCGTAGCTTTTTTTATTGGAAATCACTCATCACTATCGGCTAATTAAAGGAACAGTGAATCTCGCTTTATACTAGACCAGATCAAGTACTTGTACATCACATTATGTATGATGCATCATTCTGCTCGAACACTGCATCTATGCCTTCTCATCATCCTGTGTCCCTGTTAGTTATGGGACCTAATTCAACATCATTTACTGCAATCTGTCATTGCTACTTCCAGGTCGGCGTCTTTATTATTAACGTATGGTGAAAGCATAGGCTAGAGAGAGTGCCGTTGGCTAGTGAATTAATATAGCAATAAATTACTCTGAGATCAGGATTATGCTTGTTACTAATAGGTAATTCCAAGGACTGTCACATGCTCATGCAATCTACTTTGTACTATTTTTTAATTGAATTTTTCTTTTGGAAACTTTGGAGGAGAGAAAAAGGCCTGAATGGAAAATTGAATCGGTCTTCCTGCGGTAACATGAACTAGAAAATGATCAATAAATGCATAATGCTGATGATTTGTATCATTCAAATAATTATGAGCGAGTGAAAGTCCCACATTCCGATCCATCTACAATCATACATACCATAGTGCTCTCTTTGATCGCACCGAGACTCTCGATGTACAAACCTACTCGTACCTCTACTGGTGGACCTGGAGTATAGAAACACACACATTGAATGGATTCACAATCAATTTGCTCAGTGTAGTCTAATATAAATCATCCCGGCTTTTAACTCATTCATCAATAGAAAATAGATTTAGTGATAATACTGAATTAAATTTATTTATTGAAATGAATATATTCATGTATTTACTGGTTGTTATAATGACTCAATTGTAATAATGTAACAGCGTGAAGGGCAAACAGAAAGGCAGAGCTACAAGAAGTCAACATCCTCTTCGTTTCACCAGACTTGGTACATCCTCCGATTCTTACAAATACAGCTTCTTTCCTCGCACCATGACAGACTGGGATGAGCTTCCTACAAATATCATTTTTTACTTATTTCTTTTTAACTTATTTTTACTTGCACCATAAACATGTATATAATTAGGCACAAATTCACACAAGCCGTCCACCGTCGGCAGAAGATCACCCTTGTCTAGATGATGAACAGGCTTTGACAAGTAGCAGAATAGAAGTAGAATAAAGCCAAGGTAGAAATACCGATTATTCAGTACTATTCGACATCAAATTTTTTTTTTTCTTCTGTTATCAGTTTAACGATGACACATAATACGCCAATGAGAAATAATCGGTAATGTGCCTTAGACAGTATCAAGTAATTCTTTTATCTTGAACTTTTAATAGTAGTTTGATCTATGTCTGACATTTTTATAATGGTTATGTTTTCCCATCTCGTGCTCTTGGAATGTTGCATTTTCATGATGGTTATATATTCCCATATCATGCTCTTTGAATGTTGCATTTTCATGATGGTTATATATTCCCAGGCTCATGATTTTTTAATGTTGGTCGTTGACCCTCAACTTATGGAAAACATTCCGCCACCCCTATAACAGATTGCGTGACGATATATTCCTCTCACTCGCCAGAGAAGACAATTTTGTATGAATGCTTTATCATCTATCCTAGTACTGAAATATATATCCTATTTTGTACATCATTTTTTACAAATTTTTCCTTTCGAACCTCCTTTTAAAGACATCTTTTTTCCACATGTCACTCATGATAACATTGTTTTAAAATATATGATAGTCAGAAAAACATTTTTATCTTGCGGACAAGAAAGCGTGGCGGTAATTTGCTGTGGGTGTAATTATAATTATCATTTTAATTATGTTATATAACTTGTTGGTTTGGTTAGGCATATTTTGATACACAGTAAAACATCGTTTTGTTTCCTAATCTTCATATCTTCTTCTTCTTCTTCTTCTTCCTCTACTACTACTAATACTACTACTACTACTACTACTACTTCTACTACATCTCTCTCTCTCTCTCTCTCTCTCTCTCTCCCTGTTTGGGTGTTCGTGCGTGTTTGGTTGGTCATTAATCTTGTCATCAATGAAAATTGTGAAAACTGAAAACACGTAAAAATGTACTGTACTACGAATAACCCGACCATGCCATATTAAAAGTGCACATTATATAAGTAGGCTTGGAGATATGATCATGTCAAGGATTCAGATCATTGGTTAGTGCATATAATATTATCTTGTCCTGGACAAGGAGGTCCATTTACCGTTAACTTCGGAATGTCATATCGTAGCCACCAATACATCATGATACATAGGCCTACCACATCACAGTTTTCTTTAATATTTATCAGCACATGTTATTCCCTATAAACAACATTCACTGACTTAATATGTTTAAGTTATAGCATGTAACCCGACTAAATCTGATCTATGGTGCAGATTCATCTTCAGGACAATGTAAGGAGGAACAAAACAAGATAAAATAATTATTGGGGACAAGTTGGTTTGGCACTTGGCAGTGAATAGATCGCTGTCTTCTACTGCAAACCGACTTTGACAGACACCAGATCTAAAATTCGTCTCGAATATTCGTTTGTAAAGGTAAATCTTGGTCTTAAATGATGAGGTCTGATTGATATGCGACTTAAAGAGGGGAAAAACAACATATTCCTCCTCCCCGGAATCGGAGTTGATAAATGACTAACCTCTACCAAACAAAAGCTAGTGGTGATGGTGGATTCTAGACCACCGACCCCAATTAAAGTCTATGGATCATGATGATGGTATCATTATTAGATCAGGAATTAGAGTAGGCCTTGTCGTGAACGTGTCGGTATGCAAGCATCTCCTTAAACAATCTTGCAAGTTGATGCCGTTGACGTTAGAGTGATATTATAGCACACATAAACATGTCATTGAATCATTCTCTGAGTGATAGGTGACTAGTGAGAGGCCGATATCTGTATCCAAAATACCTGTCACAATGGTAAAGGTCCCTGTTGTTCCGACCTCAGATAATAACTTGAAACATAACGAAAACACCTACAAAATATTTAATATGGTGTTATTTATAGCTATTCCAAAACTGAACTGTCATAGTTTTCCTATCCCTTAGAAATGGAAATTCAGGCCGTAGGATGTAGCCATGGCCCTTTATAGAGAGGCCCGTCTTCTCTCCATAAATATGAAACTTGCTTCTTATTTTCCATTTTTTTCTTTGTTTTCAAATATTTGTTTACACACTCTCGTGTTACCGCGGTTATTCTCATGACCCTTATAGTACAAAAGGAACAACAGCACAAACACACACAAGAACATAACGGAACAAACAAAGAACCCTAAACAAAAACAAAAAAACTCTAGGAGACAGACAGAGAAACAAAGAAGCAAACAAAATATTATGCAATTAAGTATCCAAGTGTTATTTGTATATTTTGTGAGGATCATTTTCAACAAGCCAATTATGTGATTTTCATGATCCTCCCACTGGGGATATCTCATTATATGGGTTTGTATTTTGAAGATTGTTTTATATCTTTTATAACTTGACGTGGAAATAGATGAATGAAAATAAAATGAAAACATCATGCTCATTACAGATGAAGTTGAGTTCTGGTCATGCGATTGCATTGTGAAAGAAACGGTGTGGAATTTACCAGAAAACGTTTATCATCTAGCATATAGAATTTGCGTGTATTGCAAGGTTCTGGAATCATCAAAATTATAAGAAATTTGGCCAAGTCTTGATAAAGTTACAAACACTGTACACAGAAAGATGTATATGTGACTACACGAACACGTGGCGTAAAAATCCTACCCTGGATTTTTACGATGTTACATGACATATTTAGAATATGAAGGCATTTGAAGAGCCATGCTTATCAGGGAACATGTCTTATCTGATGTTCTTCCACACTTGCATAATAAGAATGATAACGCTCACAAATTATTTTTCACCTCTTCCCAGAACTCAACCTTCTCTTTAAGATACAAAGGCTTTCAAGACAGAATATTTGACGTGGGGAAAGCAAAGTAGATCAGTCTAAATTCGTTAGAACACGCACGCAAGCATACACCAATCCACACACAAAGCTATTATTTAGTGCTGGTAAATAGGTGTTGTCAAACTTCATGTTAGTATGCATGCGAATAGTGACCATTGAAACATTGTATATACTTAGCAAGATCGATCTAATCACAAAATGCCTCAAGCAAAATGCAATATTCATCTGCTTTTCGCTTCATTGCCTCTTTCATAAAGAAATAAAAAGCGGCGTGATTAGCGCTCATGATTGAAGAGAGTGTTAGGGGGAGAAGTGCGTTGTCATTTCTGTTTTCACTCTTTCGAGGGGTATATTATTTTCATGATCACATGATTGGAAATCACACACAGAATAGATTTGATTTATTGCCCTTAGAACTGACACAAAAACAACATCAATCACACCTTCGTGTGGCACCTAACACATTCATTTAGAAAGGGTGTGTGGGTGTGTGTGTGTGTGTGTGCGTGTGTGTGTGCGTGTGTGTGTGTATGGAAGGCCATCGCCGCCATATATCGCAAGCGAGCTTGCGGTACTGGTTAGTAGCTTACGGTAGTTAGTTGTAGTGCTTGCGTTACTGAGTGGTAGCTTGCGGTAGTTAGTTGTAGTGCTTGCGGTAGCTGATCGGCCAATTACTGTGCAGGATTATCGTTTACGTACACAAAACGGGAAATACAGTACCGCATGTTAAAGATGTGTACGTATATTTAACTCTGGCGAATCAGAGCACTTGTTATAGCGGGCCGCCGGGTAGCCTTTTCGGCCGTGTCGCGAATTTTGTTATGCAAAGGTACACGATCGAGGCGAGTATGTGTTAGTGTTACAGTATATTTCGTACTATTTAGTCCTTATAAGACTGGTCTGTATCTTTTAATCATACTTTATCACTTCTCAAATGGGAAAATTCAGGCATTTTATTCTCTGAAAAGTTTACAGTTTGAACACCAAAAAAGGGAAACAGATGTGGCGCGGGACGGAGCTAGAATTGTATGGGGCATCTTAGATAGCCCGCCTTGGCCTGTCAATTCACTATATATTTTTTTTAATACGTCTTGTCGCAAGCAAGGTGTGGGGGGGGGTGGGGGGGTAGGGGGGGGGGGGGGGGGCTCAGGCTGTTTTGCAATTTAGGGCGTGGGCTGAAAGGGAACTAAAAGGAATTGATTGGGAAGGTCTATTTTTAATATTTTTTGTTTTATTTAGGCCTTTTTGTTAAATTATTTGATTCCTAGGCAAGATATAAAACAGACATTGAGAAATGATTGATTGAAGATATTACGTAGAATCAAAGTACAATATGAAGGAAAAATAAAGAGTAAACCAGCCAACGCATGAGGATGGCCAAAGAATTCTTGAATTCTGTCAAGATGTTATCTGTGTCGGCTGGTGCACGCAAATTGAACAAATCTAGTATATAAGGGAATAACAATAATAATGATTATCTACATCCAGAAGCCTTATACTTTTTAACGGAAAAAGAAGAAAAGAAAGAGAATTTTCATTTATATAACAGTTCTTATATCTAGTATATGAAGCTACATAAGGAGATCGAATTTCAGTGTGTGAGTATAATCTTGTGTGTGAGAAAATGAGCTAAAAATGGAGTTTAAATGGATACTTAGGTTTTAGTATAAAAGGCGCTACAGATTTTATTTTTTTGTGAGATAATAAAACATACTTGATACTTTGGAATTCAAACATTGTAATCCTTGATTTTGTAATATTGCTTGACAAGAACAGATTATCGTTTACCAACTAATTGCAAATAAGCCCTTGACATTTGAATCCTTTATTGAGATGCTTGGAAACTTTAAACCTATTATTTCTCATTATATCGCATTACATCCAATGGGAAATTGTTTATAAAATGTCTTTTCTTAATCTTTAATTCAACTGATATTCCATTTCATATAATTAATTGTAAAATAGGAGATTTATACTTAAAATGTTTTTGCCCTATAAAATTATGTTGAGCCGCAGATCTCTACAGATGAGCACATGGAATGCACACGAACCAAGCGTAAGCCAGGCGCGGATCCAGGGGAAAGGTGGGGCCCACTAAAAACTAAAAAAAAAACTAAAAAAAAAATTAAATTTAAAAATAAAAAAGGAGAGAGGGGGAGAAGGAAAAGAAGGGAAAGGGAAAGAAGAGAGAAAGGGAAAGAAAGAAGAGGAAGAAGAAAAGAAAAGGGAAAAGAAGGAGATCGGGGGGGGGGGCCGAAAGGACCTTGCCCATGCTGTCCCCCCCCCACCTCAGCAAAAGAAAGAAAGAAAGAAAGAGAGAGAGAGAGAGAGAGAGAAAGAAAGAATGGATAAGAAGGGAAGGGGAAGGAGGAAAGAGAGTGAAAGAAAATAAAAGGAAGAAGACAAGAAAAGGAGAAAAAAAGGGAAAATAAGTTGCGATTTGTATCGCTTTTTCTTTCGTCATTGAGACCAAGCGCCAAATACGCACCTGATCAACCCTGGCGTACTGCGGGGGGGGGGGGGGGGGGGGGGGGTGGGGGGGGGGGGGGTGGGGGGGGGGCTTGGGGCATTTGACCCCAACAAAATTTCAAACGTGGTTTATTTCTAAATCAATACCAGTGATTTACAAATTTTGCTTAAATGACATAATTTTTTTGTATGCATTTGGAAATGACAAATTCAAAAATTTACAGTCAGGCAAGAAATATGCTTATTTAGAGGCCAATATGCCAGGGTCCGCAGAACGATGGGGCTCAGGGGGCTCGACCTCCCTCCCTCACTTTGTTTAAAAAGTATATTAAAGAGAAATAGAAAGAAACATAGAAAGAAAGAAAAAAGAGTGACCTGCAAGTGTTACAAATAAAGTATCAAAATATGGTCAGCTGACCGTAATTCAATGCCTAAAAACCCCTGGTCCCCACCCAGGGCTCTAAGGCGGGCCTCTGGATGCTCATCAGACGGTAATGTAATCCCTTAAACTCCTGAGCTTCTTGGGGCTGCGTCCCTGGACCTCACGCCAATTAGTGACCTGTCAGTGTCATGAATAAGGTATCGAAATATGCTCATCTGACCGTAATTAAATGCCCATACCCCTAAGCTTCCGGGGGTTCCACCCCTTATTCCCTTCCGGGGTTTGCCCTAGACCCCACGCCAATTTACGCTACGCTGTTCCTGAACGTAAATACTTTATCCTCCCCCACCCACTTGAAGAAAAAAAAAAACGTTCAGCGGGGCCTGCAAGTAAAAGTGGTGGTGGTGATGCAGACTTTTATCTTCTGCCCCCCCCCAAAAAAAAAGTTTTTGCTGATTACACCACTGCTGAAAACCATTAGGTACCGATATTTGGCTCGCATGATTTTAAATTTGCCCCCCCCCCCAAAAAAAAAAAAAAAAAAAAAAAAAAAAATCCTGGATCCGTGCCTGCATTTGTTTATGAATATAATGACTGTGATCTGTCCATAACACAAGATACCCTTTGTAGTTTGATGGTTTATTTTTGGTTCTGAAGTTTATAAATGAGAAATAAAGAATATTACGGACTAGCACAACCTCATGCTTCGGGATCTGAACCACCCCATCTTATGATGCCATATTAGAAGAAATTGAATTAAACTCAAATGGGAAACTTCCATAGTTCTTACAAAGTCCGTGTTTATTGATCAATGAACCATTGCCCTTAAGTTTACTAGTTTCATGTATTGAGATAAATATAAGAACATAAATAAATAAAATCATATGAGTTAGAGTACTAATAAGTAGGCCTATTAGACATTGTAACAGTGGCGATATAAATATTGTAAATAGTCGTCAATGAAAGTTGACCACTTCACTTTTCTCTTGAAACTTGAATATGGTCCAATAAACGCTTGTGTCTTTTTTAACTTACCGCCATCAGAGTCATATATTTTGAAGAAACAAACAGCAAAATTAAATGTAGGTGCCCCGCCCCTTTTGCAAATAAAGTTAAGACCTAATTTCTTTGACTGCTCGGAATTGTTGACATGCAATTGGCATCTTACGAAAATCCTGACAGAGTTTATGACTTAGTAATGAAAAATTGTATAGAATTAAATTCCCTTGCTGAGAATGGGAACGATTCCGCCATAGAGGTCGGGGCCGCCATAGTATTGTCAAAAGTTGGTTGAAAACTAATTTCCTCTATTTGTGAAGTATGAATATTATTAATAAATGATCAATTATCTGTTGATACACAATCAAATTGGTATAGCGTCATCTGCCACCAATTTAATTAAATTTCAACTCAATTCAAATGATTTTTATTTCAAAACTAAATCAAAACAAGAAAGAATGCTTACATAAAATTAACATCTAATATGACATTTAGAATATTCGAGAAATATTTTTAAAAGGAATAGGAAAAAAAGAAAAAAAG
This sequence comes from Strongylocentrotus droebachiensis, assembly GCA_035222895.1. NCBI lineage: Eukaryota > Metazoa > Echinodermata > Echinoidea > Camarodonta > Strongylocentrotidae > Strongylocentrotus > Strongylocentrotus droebachiensis. The sequence continues at coordinate 21,964 of JAVYIG010016750.1, forward strand.
AGAAAAGAACACATGCACTGCTCGAAATGTTGAGCTTTCATATACATAATAAAAAACACAGTCGAGGAGTACATGACTGTGCAGAGGTGGCGCTCCCGGGGGGAGGGGGGAACATTCCCCCCCCCCCCCAATTTTTGAAGTACCCCAAAATTGCCCCTTCCTACAGGAAAAGTGTCCCTTACCGTTGTAAGAAGTGCCCCTTTTTACATAGGAAAAGTACCCCTTTTAATTTGACAAGTGCCACCAGGGTATATACCCTGGTGCCACTATTACTTTTAAAAAGTGCACCTTCCCCTTTCCGACTCTGATAAGTACCCCTTTTATTTTGACACGTACCAATTTTCCTTCCACAAGCTCCCATGTTCCTTTGCAATAAGTGTCCATTTTCATTCTCACAAGTGCCCTTTTTAATCTCTAGTAAGTGCCCCTTTTCACTTTTGATAAGCGCCTCTTCACCTCTGATAACTACCCTATTCAAATTTGAGAGGTGCCCCTTTTTCTTTGACAAGTGCCCCTTTTGCCTTGTAAGAAGTGCCCCTTCCCCGTTTAATAACTAACCCTTTTTAACCCAGATAAGCGCATCTTATATTTTCCCAATGGCATGCGCCCCCTTTCCTTTCTAATAAGTGCCCCTTTTCTTTATGATAAGTGCCCCCATTAAAAATACCCCATTCCACTTCTCATAAATGCCCCTTTTCATCTCTTGTAAATGACCCTATTTAATTCTGAGAGAAAATCGTTTTACTTTGACAAGTGCCCCTTCCTCTCCTGATAAATGCTCTTTTCATCTCTAATAAATTCCCCTTTTATTTGACACGTCCCCCTTTCCTTCCTAATAAATGCTCATTTTCCTTCTTATAAGTGCCCCCTTCCTCTTCTCATAATTACCCCCTTTTCATCTATGACAAGTGCCCCGTTTATTTTAAGATGTGCCTCTTTTTCTTTTTAATGGGAGCCACTTCCCCCTTGTCACTTCTTATAAATGCCCCTTTAAAATCTGATGTGTGCCTTTTTTCCGTCGACAAATGCCCATTTTCCATTGTCATAAGTGCCTTTTTCATCCCTGTTTAGTGCCTCTTTTTTAGGTGTAAGAAGTGCCCCATTTTCACCTCTGTTAATAAGCCTTTGCACTTTGACACGTGCTCCTTTTCTTTTCTAATAAGTGTCTTATCCCTTTCGATAAGTGTTCCCTTTTCCTGTCATCATTAAACATGCCTCAAGCGACTAAGAGAAATTTCCCCCAAAGCACGCTCGCTACGCTCGCTCGCATGTAGTGTTACTAATCAAAGGTCTTTTCAGTCTTCCGTCATGAGAATGTGCTTATAACCCCATCCGGATTGGGTTTTTCCTCTTTATAAGATGTAATTTTTCGCACTGCGACCTCACAAATCTTAAAATGTTTCCTCACTCGCAAATGAATTTTCAGACCATCACACCCAACTGCAAAGTATGATGCTTAAGCTATATCTTGTTTAACGAGAAACAAATATTGAAATCATCCCTGATAATGTAATCATAATATATGGGTATATACCAATATCTAAAAACTTGTCTATTTTTGCTTTAAAATTCCCTTTGAACGTGCCCTTTTTTCTCCCGAAAGTGACCTTTTTTTGGTGCCCCCCCCCCCACACTTTGGAAGTCGCTCCGCCGCCTCTGTGACTGTGTTAATGCTCCAACACTCAAGAGCGGTCGAATATTCCATAAATTAATACATTTAGTAGTTGCATATTTTCATAGGCTGTTAAGTAGAAAATTGAACACGATGACGATAATGACGATAATCAAGACTCAAGACGAGGACAGGGACAAGCGCAAGGACACGGATAAAGACACGGAGAAATATTAGCTCCCGTCCTTCTCTCTCTCTCTCTCTCTCTGTACAATTTATAATATTAACATTCCTTTCTATTTTCCGAAATTTACATACGGGTGTCAACTTGGAGGGGGAGGGGGGGGGAGTTATCAGGGTATAAGGTTGGGGGCACACCCCTTTCAGGCGCGGATCCAGGATTTTCCAATAGGGGGGGGCCGGAAATTCGAAAATCGCGCAGACCGTTATTTCAACTTACCAATACTGACAAGGTGATATTAGAAGCACTGTACTTAGTGTACTGGTACCTACAAGCGGGCACAATTTTTGAAAGGGGACATGCTCACGTCACGTCTCTTGTCCGATATCAACATTCCCCGTTTTCATGTTATGCTCGCGCGCAATTTTTTTGACATTTCCATCAGTGGGCGCTGAAGCCTCTTGCCCCAATATCTATTTCCTGGTTTCATAATTTAGCGAGCGAGCGGAAATTTGAGCATTATGTATGTTGTGAAAGTGTTATTTGTCACCAAAATATACGAGATAAGATATAAAAAAATGCATATTGGTAATTTTAAATTTCGGGGAAAGAGAGGCTGCAACCCCATCCCGCATTAACTGCAGGTGTTTTGAAATGAAATCAGACTCCCCCAAAAATTATTAACCAAAACGCACGAATCCAGTTTCAAAAATCCAAAAAATGTCAGCTTCAGAGGTGGGCACATCCCCCTCAGACTCCCTCTAAAAGTATTAACCGAATCGCACGAATCCAGTTAAAAAATTCAGCTTCAGAGATAGAGAGGACATCCCGATTCTACCGGCCCGCCCCCCCCCCCCCCCGTCTAGCCTCCCAAACCGGTAAAAAAAAAAAAAAAAAAGGATAGTAACGTAAATTCTACCTTTAAAAAAAAAAAAAAAAAAAAAAACGGCCCCCCCCCCCTGACCTGCCAGTGACACAAATGCGGCATCAAAATATTTGTGCTTCTCTGACCGTAATTAAATGCCTAAAACCCCTGAGCTTCCTGGGGCTCCGCCCCTGAACCCCCCTACACAAATTTACGCTCGCTACGCTCTACCTGATCGTAAATACTTTAGCCCCCCCCCCCCCCACTTTGATAAACGTTCCGCGGGGCCTGTGTATATATATACGCATACAACACTGATCTTTATGATGTCTTTAACGTGACATATCTTCTTCTCCCCTTGCAAACGAGAAAGAAAACAAGGTCATTAAAAGGGATTAAGCGACAAATAATGATTGTGATTCAAATTGATGCGAATATTTGTTTGAATAAGCACTGCTATTCACCAAAATCTTCTTTGTAAAAACAACTTTTACAAATCTCAGCCATGCTTACTGAGTTGAGACGTTCCATTCAATTTAAAATACTCATTAAAGAATACACTTCTCCTAATCTGAAAATGATCTTACAACACAGTGGCAGAATTGCATGGCTGAGATTTGAAAAAGTCGTTTTTACAAAGAAGATTCTGCTGAAAAGCATTGCTTATTCAAAAAAATTCTTGCATCAATTTGGATCACAATGATCATTTTGTCGCATGATCCTTTTATCAAATAACCTTGTTTTCTTTTTTATTTGCAGGGGGAGAAGAAGCTATGTCACGGTAAGAAATCATAAAGATCAGTTGTATTATGCGTATATACCTATGATAACAGAACAAAAATGTTGATTATCAGAATGTCATTTTGGAATACCTCCGGTCTATACAAATACCCGATCTTACTGTGCCGATACCACATTGTCTTTAGCCCGTAACCGTATTAGTATGAGCCAATATAAAGTTATTATTCTTTATTCAGTTCAGTATAATGCTTTTCCTCAAAAATAGTTTCGCTATTTATTTGTAGACACGCTAAGAAATGGTTTCAAATGTACATTACACAAACCCTGAACCATTGCATAATGATGGTGGTTCTCTCTCTCTCTCTCTATTTATTTCTAATCATGCATTATCAACTACATATAAAGCAGCAACAAAAAACTTAGGGTTATCTGGGATAGGTGAAAGGCGCTCGGGGGCGTCACTAGACCTTTTCAGTGGGGGGGGGGGGGGGGTGTAGAGGCCAACGATTACCGACAAAACTAGCCACCAATTACCGACAAAATTAAATGTCCAAATATCTACAAATTCAACCCTATTAACCGGGGCCGAAGGCTAAATTGTGTTTCCTATGGACTATCTATAATAGTTACTTGCGTATGCACAAATGGTCATTTTCCTCGACGACATAAATATACGAATTATTTCATCAACTTGGTCAGCATCATTTTAGGGAGGGGCGGTAGTGAACAAGCGAATCACCTACAGAGCGCGCAAAGCGCGCTCATTAGGGGGTGTGGGTGATAGGCCTCCCGCTCGAAGCGCGGAAGCTTAGACGTTTCCTTAAATTATTAGGAAAAGAAGACGATTTATTGTACGGTTCTCGACTATTAATCTTTGTCTGAATGAAGTTCACCCCCCTCCCCGCGCGAAGCTTGGACGTTTTGGCGTTTCATTCAACTATTAGAGAAAGTAGACGATTCGTTGAACCGTGCTCGACTCCTAATCCTTGTCTGAATTCAGTTTCTCCCCCTCCCGCGCGAAGCGCGGATGCTTAGACGTTTCATTAAATTATGAGAAAAAGCAGAAGATTCGGTGTACCATGCTCGACTCTTAATCCTTGTCTAAATGAATTTTCCCCCTATCGCGCGAAGCGCGGTAGTTTTGACGGTTCATTAAATTATTAGAGAAAGAAGACGATTCGTTGTACCGTTTTCGACTCTTAATGATAAGCCCTAATGATTGTCTGAATTCAGTTTCCCCCTTTAGCGCGAAGCGCGGAAGCTTTGACGTTTCCTTCAATTATTAGAGAAAGCAGACGATTCGTTGTACCGTTTTCGACTCTTAATGAGCCCTATTTGTCTGAATTTAGTTTCCCCCTTCCCGCGCGAAGCGCGAAAAGCTTAGACGTTTGATTTAATTAGTATAGAAAGAAGACGATTCGTTGCACCGTTTACGACTCTTAAGCCATTTTGTCTGAATTTAGTTTCCCCCTTCCCGCGCAAAGCGCGAAAAGCTTAGACGTTTGATTTAAATAGTATAGAAAGAAGACGATTCGTTGCACCGTTTACGACTCTTAAGCCCTATTTATCTGAATTCAGTTTCCTCCTCTCGCGCGAAGCGCGGAAGCTTTGACGTTTCCTTAAGTTATTAGAGAAAGCAGACGATTCGTTGTACCGTTTTCGACTCTTAATACGCCCTATTTGTCTGAATTCAGCTTCTCCCTCTTGCGCGAATCGCGAAGCTTAGACGTTTCCTTAAATTATTAGAGAAAGAAGACGATTCGTTGTACCGTTCTCGACTCGTCTAAATGAAGTTTTCCCCTCCCGCGCGAAGCGCTGAATTTTTAGCGTTTCATCAAATATAGAGAAAGGAAGACCATTCGTCGTACCGTTGTTGACTCGTAATCCTTATTTGAATTTAGTTCTCCGAAAATGTTAAACCCTTGATTTCTTTAGTTGATATTAAAGGAAAGTGAAACTTCGAGAAAATTGTAATTGTAGTCACTCTCGAATTCGTCACAGCGGATAAAAAGTCACAGTTCGTAGGGAAAAAAAACTTGTCGGCCGACCGACAATATACATCTCACCGACTTCAAATTTCTGCATTGATATAGTACACCAGGATCAAGCAAGAATACCGACACAGCTGACCCGACACAGCAACATATTTACCCGTGTCTTTCTTGCTCACTTCGACGAGACGACTCCACCCAACAACCCCTCCTCTCTCTTTTACACCCACTCCTCCTCTCGCAGGCTCTTACCTCCTCTCTCTCTCCTCTCTTTCATCCCCCGTTTCTTTTGTTTACCTTTTCTCTTTTTTTTTTTTTCCTTTTCTTTCTTTTCTTTCTTTTCCTTTCTTTCCTTTCCTCCCTCTTTTTATTTTTTCTCTTTCTTTCTTCTCTTTTCTTTCATTTCTTTTCCTTTCTTTCCTTTCCTTTTTTTCCCTTTCCCTCTCTTTTTTCCCTCCCCCTTTCCCTTTTTTCCCGACGGCAGCGCAATTTTACCGACAATATCCTGACAGGTGGGGGGTGTCGCACCCCTACCCCCCCCCCCCTTTGGAGACGCCCCTGACGGCGCTTCACCTGCCCCCACCCCCTCGAAGAAAAAAATAAAGAAGAAATTAGTGGTCCTCCTCTCCAGCATCCTCCCGCTTTAATATTCACCGGCCGGCTGAGTCGGCGCAAAAATGTTCCCCCAAAACAAATATATGTGCTCCTATCCACGCCCCCCCCCCCACCCCCCGCTCATTCGCCGTTCGCCGGCTGGCTGATTCGCCGCTAAATATTTTCTCAAGATTTGCCCCCCCCCCCCCCCCCCCCCCTCTTGCCGCCGGCTGGATCCGCCCCTGAATACATACACATATTGTTTTTTTTTACCAAGAAGGTGCACCATGGTAATACATTAAAACAAACACATCAACATATTACCTAGACAACTCATCACCATAGCCATTGTAAAACCATATATTAATGATACATGTAAAATATAGATTGAAGCCATTCTCGTCAATTGGCTGTATCCTGAGTGTGATTTATATAATGGATTTTGAGTAACATTTGCATCTACCTGTAGTTGAAGAATAGATACAGTGTATAACATCAATAATAAGTTGGAGTTCAATTGGAAGGAAGTAACAAGAAATATTATAGCAAGGGAGACTGGAGATGAGGAAAGCAAGAAGTTAGAAATTGAGAGATGACTCGCGAGATAGGCTTGCATTAATGAATCCTTTATATAATGTTGTCTTGAGAGAAAGTAGACGATTTTTTTAAAATTGGAGATTAGTGCAAGTATTAGAAATATCGGAAATAGAATTAATGAGAAAGTTGTTTTTTATCGAGATCAATACATAGGGGGGGGGGGCACCATCAAAATAGGGCACTTTCTGGAATATAAGGTGCACCTACAAAGGGAAACATCAAACATCTACAATATTTAGGCATTGATAGACGTACGCGTAACGCATGTCACACACAGAAAAATTAGAAGAAAAGAGAGAATAATGTTATATAAAAAGATGAAGATAAAAAAAAAGGAGAGAGACAGAGAGAGGGAGAGAGAGAGAGAGAGAGAGAAAAAAAAAGGAAGAACATGAAACTTAACTTTACACTTACGCCTACAGATTACATTTCCGACTGGTTGGCTCGACATGTGCTTAAGAAGTCTGCGGACGAAAGGACGAAAGTTAGGCCTATATGAAATTGTCTTTAAGAGAGAAAGAGAGGTTATTTCTAAAAATGAAATGAAAGGGGCTATATGACTCTCAAGAGGAAATTACAATTTCTATCGCTCATGACGACTATTTTGAATTTCCTAATTTTTTTAAAAGTTCAAGAACTTCCTGGGGCTCCGCCCCATGCAAGACTCCCGGCAACAGCAAAATTTTTACACAATTTCTTGCTGTCTGCTGCCTCGAGATCACTGGAGCGAAGAAAGGTAATAGCAACAATCCCTATTCAGTGAAGGATTTATCCCTTTTATTATTAAAGACTCACGGCAAAGGCTCTCCCCCTGCAAAATTGGAGAGAGTTTTATGTAGTTTAAGCTTCTAACAACCACTCCCGTGGACCTTTTATTATTTACACAAAGGTAAAAGTGTATAGCAAGAATCCCTATTCAGTGAAGGATTCATCCTTTTTATGCAGATGCTTCTTCTACCATTCTTGACCAGAAGTGCGTTTCAAACTCAATGATGTGGGCATCATCCCATTGAATGTTGTGTCCAGTGTTAAGGGTTTGTTTTGCTACTTGCTGCCTAATCTGAGGGCTCTGTTGTGCTCTTTAAAAAGAG
>JAVYIG010016751.1:0-29629 GCA_035222895.1 Strongylocentrotus droebachiensis
TCTCTTTGGGCTCCTGAGAAATTATTCCGAATTTAGGGGGGTACATTGAGCATTTTTCCTGATTTAGGGGGGTCTCCAAGGCAGGAAAAGCCCGCGAAAAGCCCGCGAAAGGGGGGTTCGAAAATGTTGGCAGTCCTCAGATAGGGGGTGCTTTCAAAAAGAGGGAACGAGCATAATTATGCGTACCCTAAATAACACTGAGTGGGGGGGGGGGGGGGCCGGGATTTGAATATCTACCAGCTACAATCGGCAGGTAATGATTGCCACAGCGAAAACGACTTAATATTGTCCGATCTCTTTTAATGAGATCGATTAAGTATCTTTCTAAACATAAAGAATGTTTGAAGATTCGATAGTTAACACAATGCGAATTATCGTACATACAAGCAGACCAATACTGAGCATGAGAATCTCTCAATCGACGTTCCACAGTTTGTTTGACCCACTCACAGCTAGTATTTTCACAAATTTCCCATAAATTAGACATCCCCATATTGTCCAGAGTCAGCTTGATTTTTTTAACCAAGGTGCCTGGTACAGGAAAATCAGAAGAGCGCCAATCGCAACTAGTACAGCGTGATTGGTTCAAAACACGCGCACATGTATGTTGATTAATCACGTGATCTAAAAACTTATGAATAAATACGCGTACATCTACCCTCCCGTGCCAAAAGTATTGCAACATAGACTAGACACACACATTACACAGGAGACAAATAATTACATGAAAATGAGTTTTAATGAATATGTAGTGCATCATTTTTTATCATACTATCAGGCACATTTTATTGATATATCCATAGTCATTTTTCATGTAAGATTCACGAGTCTCTAGTATTTTGTTGGATATCCTCGCCTTCTAATGATGGCGCGCATCCTTCTTGGCATCGTCGCGTAGAGTCCTTGCAATCTTTCTTGGGTGATGCTGCCCCAGGCCCTGAAGATAGAGCGGACCAAACCTTCCCTCGTGGTTGGTCGGTCTTTGGTGTTGGCTCTCTTGATGTCATCCCACAGATTCTCTATCGGGTTAGCATCTGGTGATTGCGCCGGCCACTGCACCCTGTTGACGCCAGTTTCGTCATACCATTGGTCCATCCTGGCTGCCCTGTGTGCCGGTGCGTTGTCATCCTGGAAGACGAACGGGTGTTGCGCGTTGCCAAAGATGTTAGCAATGGATGGAAACAAGTGGGCGTCCAGAATATCTCGATATTTGGCGTTATCAATGTTCCCATCTACACAAATTTAACCACAAATTTAACGAATTTCATCATGTTGCAATACTTATGGCATGGGAGGGTATGTTAATTCATCAAATTGTGATCAAAATACTATTGAATAAACATCGTTCAGTAATAAATCGAGTTAAAACCAGTTCTGAAGGTATGGCGTAATACCAAAATCCTCGAACTCTGTATGACTTCTCAGGCAGCCATTTTGGATTGAAAATACAATATGTATACCTGGTCCAGTGAATTATAAATGAATGCACTGTAACATTAGTCGCTACATACTCTTCACCTACACTATTGACAAACACCAAAATATAGCATCCTGTCAGCGCGATACAATTCCTGCTTCATCAATCACTTTTATTTATTACAGTTTTAAATATATGTCATTACAGTACAACTAGATGATATTATAACATATTTCCTTCATCCTTAAATCCACAGGAATAAAAGGATTTAACCTCTACAGTCGGAGTAAACTCGCCAATGTTCATTTTGCTAAAGAGTTAGCCCGCCGCCTAGAGGGGACGGGTGTGACAGCTTACTCCCTGCACCCTGGAACTATCTACTCAAGTATATGGGGAACTAGCTGGGAATCAAGCGGGAAGAAGTTCCTCTATTATCTCTTTTTACCTATTCTCACGTGAGTTTATTGACTAGCCATTCCCAACTATTAAACTTATTATTGCCTTGTAGACTCGATGAGTCTAATGATTTCTGCACTTACATTAAGTTTTCAAACTATATTGTTGACTAAGTTTATTCATGATTGTGAAACTTTTATCTAGCGTGATGGAGAAAAGGTGATGGCAGTTCCTGAGTTCATTTATTATCTCTTTTTACCTTTTCTCATGTGGGTTTGTTTACCAGTTTCCCAACTATTAAAGTTATTATTGTGTGTATAGACTCAATGGCCCGAATTCACAAAAGAGGCTTGTGACAAACCTTTGTTTTCGTACGTCATAATAAAATGACGCTTTTTTACGCGTTTTTTTACAAACCTGGTTTGTAAAAACGCGTCAAAACGCATGATTTCAGGCGCGGATCTACGGGGGGGGGGGGGGTTAGGGAGTTTAACCCCCCCCCCCCCCCTTGGGCGGCCCCCCAAAAAAAAAGGAAAAAAAAAAAGAAAGAAAAAAGAACGCACGCTGGAGAGAAACCCTTTCAAGTGCAAATATTGTGAGAAGATATTCAACTCATCTGGTTACTTAACCAAACACATGATAACTCTGGATATAACTGTGTATTAAACTGTTACTTGATTTTAAAAGACGTTATCATGCACTGCTTTTTATGGTCTCCATTGTGTTAATAGATGCCAGGAAAACATCACTTACGGGGTTCAAATAAACACCCCCCAAAAAATCGGGTCGCCGCTTCGCGGCTCGTGGACGATGCTCCGCATCGTCATTATTTTGGTCAAACCCCCCCCCCCCCCCCCCTTTGCAAAAAGCTAGATCCGCCCCTGGATATGACGCACGAAAACCAAGGTTTGTCGACAAACCTCCTTTGTGAATTCGGGCCAATGTGTCTAATAATTTCTGCATTTACATTAAGTTTTCAAACTACCATGTTGACTAAGTTTATTCGTGATTGTGAAACTTTTATCTAGCGTGATGGAGGAAAAAGTGATGGCAGCTCTTTCAAGAGTCTCCATCATTCTATATTCTTATATTTTTAAGGCTGATTTTATAATAGTTTCATTTCTAACCGAGGGCGCAAGAAAATATCTGAAAACCCCCTCAACAACGACAAAAGAAACTAACCTAAACCAATAAACAAACAAAAACAAAACATGCAATATGAACTTCATAGTACAGACGGGAATGCTCCCGCTACGGTTGTGAAAGTCTAGATTTTGCTTTGGAGTATACATTGTATTTCACATACACATTGTGCTTGTAACACAAGTCAACATTGGCGGTGAATTGTTTGTTACACTATAGACGTAAGTTGACAAAGAGTTAAGGCTTGTTGAGATGTTATACGGTGACCCCAAAAAAGAGAAAAGAAAAGAAAAAAAGCTTAGTTTATCTATTGGTATGTGAGAGATAAACGCACGTGTCGCGCACGTGTGCGTAGTCCCTTTACGAAGACTGGGCCAAATTTCTTATCATTTTGATGATTCCAGAACCTTGCAGTACACACCAATATCTATATGCTAGATGATCAACCTTTTCTGATCGAGTCCACAACGTTTCTTTCACAATGCAATCGCATGACCATAACTAGTCTTTATCTTTAAGCTTACACGCAATACACCAGGGATATGTGAGATATCCCTTCAATAAACTGACGATATTCAAACTCTAAACTCACGTTTTCCCCTTCCTCTGCCCATTTCGATAGGTTCTTTATGTTGAGTGAGAAGGACGGTGCTCAGACCACGATCTACTGTGCTATTGATGAATCCATCACACATCTCTCTGGGGGATACTTCGCAAACTGTAGCCTGGCAAAGGAGTCTAAATTAGCTAAGGATGAACAAATGGCTAAACAACTATGGGATGTGAGCTGCAAAGCGACTGGCATCAACCCTAATGTTCTAACAGTCTAATGTATATAGCCTAAAATCTTTGCACCATTTAATTGATAGAAGAATACGATCAGGTGCGCATGCACGATTGTTATATCAAATGATGATGCAATTATATTTGTGCAACTGTACGTTTTATGAAATGGTATATAATGTACTATATTTGGATGTTTTTTTTTTTTTTCCGTATAAAATCATCACAACATACAAATACATACATAAATGAGATATACGGCGGATAGCCCATTTCAGGCGTATTAACAAAATACGCCTGTTCTTCCATGGGGTCCGGATAAAAAAGCTGTTACATAAAAATCAGATATTTTATACAATGATGGGGAAATTAGATTTATATAAATTCAATGTAAACATTACATTAATCAAAACATAAACGATATAACTGAACATGTATAATATATTTTCGAGTCTAATAAATTCAATTTACATTTATAATTCAAATTCAGTGGATTTTATAAGGGATACAGAACCGCACGAACCCTGAACAAATAAAGTAAAAGGAAAGAGAGGTAAACAGATTATTGAGCACATTTCTAAGATATTGTGAAAAAAATTGTCAGATTGGATTTGAAATTTTGAATCGTACAAGCACTACGGGTATTAGCTGAAGACTTATTTTATCACAGTACGCCTTTAATCACCTAATGATACTCCTTTACAAAACAATATATCACATATAACTATATCCATGCAATCCTTTACTGGTGAAGAATTTCAATAGTTTTAGCTTTCAGGTTAACACTTCCATAATATTACTTTGTGTGTATTATTGATTTCTTATGTTTCATGTGTAAGAAATTTATATTTACTGTTGTATTTTTTAATAGTTTAATGATTACACAACTGTTACAGGGACTTCAGGTATGACTAGCTGTCAAAAATAATATGTTGATACCCAGTGGCGTACGCAGGATTTTTTTCAAGGGGGGGTTTTAAAATCAAAAGGGGGGGTTTTCCAAAAAAACATACATAAAACATACACATAAAAAAAAATCGAGGGGGGGGGGGTTTAACCCCAAAACCACCCGCCTGTTGATACCCGAACTGGCAAATTTTTGCAATTGCACAATAATTATATTAAAAAGATCTAAAATTCGTAACAGTACCACTGTGTGTTGTTAATATTCACGTACTGCAATCATGATTTGGGAGTCCAGAAATACAAACCACTGTCTGCAGAAACCTCCATCAAATTATCCTCATTTGTTATATTTGTTTTGACATCCCTGAAGGAGCATTCAGGAAAAGTTGTTCTCGGTAATTTGTTACATGTTTCCGTTTCCTATCAACTTGCTTGTATGGTATATTTGACTATATGCTATTTTAGAATATATGTGATTTTTAAATATTTTTATACATAATACATGTATAACTACATGTATGTAATAAATTCCTTACGATTCTTGTCTATATACATGTTGTTATGCGCTACTTGTTCTCTCATTGTCAAATGAATGACATTAATTAAATCGACCACACCTTACACGGTTATACATGCACTTATTAAACAGTATGTAAAAACAAAGTATATCAAAATTTAGGAGATTCCCATTTAAAATTATAACCTGTGTGACCTTAATGTTAATTTCATCTTATCCATAACTCTGTTGCCACGGATGACTGAGCAGCAGCCTTATCCAAAAGATATTCTCTTTTTGTCATGGTGACACAATCTTGGCTTCTCTTGCATCCCTTGTTAAAGGTATGCCTCGTCATTGAGTCATTTAAAACAGACAAAGTTAACTTTCATGGATGTTATGTTCTACCTATCTGTTGTCATGAACGTCTACTGTCTTTATCTTTGGTAGTTATCATCATGACTTTCCGCCTTTCCGCGTGCCCTGTTGGCTTCTAAATGAGCATATTTTTGGCCTGACTGTAAATTTGGAATTTGTCATTTTCCAACAAACGCATACTAAAGTATAATTTACAAAAAAAGAGAGTAAAAACCCGGAAAATCATGTCACTTCAACAAACGTACGTTCCATATCATGTAACACGTACTGCACGTGTACCGTTAAGTAGCCCAGTGGGGAAACTGAATTCAGACAAGGATTAAGAGTAGAGAACTGTACAACGAATCGTCTTCTTTCTCTAATAATTTAATGAAACGGCAAAGCTTCCGCGCTTTGCGCGGGAGGGGGGGGGGGGGTGGGCAACTGAATTCAGACTAGGATTAAGAGCCGAGAACAGTACAACGAATCTTCTTCTTTCTCTAATAATTTAATGTAACGTTAAACGTGAAAAATTAAGAGTAATAATTAAATGAAAGGGGAAAACTAAATTCAGACAAGGACACGATACAACGAATCGCCTTCTTTCTCTAATAATTTAATGAAGTGTCAAAGCTTGCGCGGGAGGGGGGAAACTAAAAAGCAACATCCGCCACTGATGCCCATACCCCCGTGAGCTCCGGGGGCTGCCCCTAAACCCCACTTTGAAAAACGTTCAGCGGGGCCTGCATGTGAAGAGTACGTGGGGTAATGCAGATTTTTTCTGTCTCCCCCCCCCCCCCCAAAAAAAAAAAAAAAATCATTTTTGCTCTTTACGCCATGGGTCTTTTTAGGGCCATGGTTTACATTTCGCTTATTCCAAATATATTAGGCCGGGATGCAAAGCCCCAAAAAGTCGATTTCTTGTGACCACCGTCAGGCAACTACCTTATATTTTCAGATATTATGTACAAATAGTATAAATGTCTTGTCTCAAACTCGACAAGGGTAAAAATTTAACATTTTTTTAGTAATTTGAAGAAAAAACAGAAAAATATTTATATGTATTGCGTTTTATATTCCTGAATGCCCATGAATCGGTATCAATATTAAAAGCCCTAATAAATAACAGGCGCGGATCTACGGGGGGGGGGGGCGGCGACAGGCCTGGGAACCTCCCCCCTGGTCAAAAATACTAATAGTAATAATAAATAAATAATTTTTCTCACGAATTAGGCATACACACAAAAAAGTGCTTTTACCCCCCCCCCCCCCCCCCGCTTATTAACCGGCTGGCTGAGTCGGCGCAAAATATTTCCTGAAAAATTGGACAAAAAAGAAAAGAAAAACGTGCCTCTTACCCCTTAAAAAACCCATAAATACGTAATTTATGCCTACATTTTAAGAATTCATAGAGAGGCAATTGAGATTTTCAAATTTTCAACTTTTAACTTCGCTTTCCTTTTGTTTGTGCTCCCTTTGAGTGCCACTCTGAGAACATGCCTTCACTACCCCCCCCCCCCCCCCCCCCACATTACAAACGCCATTGCTCTTTACTTCCCCCCCCCCCCCCCCCCCCTCACCCGTACCCTGAAATCTACAAATGTTTATGAGACGAGCGCCCTCTGCAGCCCTCTGTGCGTAACGAAAAAATGGCTCCATCAACAGAGTGGGGGGTTCCTGCTGCTGAAAAACAGGCAGAATTACAGCGATCTCAAATCCGTTCAAAGATTAGAAATGACTATCAGAGGAAGATAAACAATCCAAGACACACGGGGTCGATGGTAAGTTTATTAAGTATCTAATTGTTCATGCATTTTCAAGAGAATAGAATTCCTCGCATATTTGATATCCCTCCTCCGGCTCGCGCTGGCGAATATTGAAGGCTGCGCTGCGCTGCCTCGTCGGCTTAGCCTGAGTCTAGTAAGTATCGGCGTGTCCACACACAATTTTTTTTATCCCGAAACTCTATAACGAAGCGTCGTATAAAAAATCATCGTATAAATTCAAGGGCATCCACGTCCACAAAAAGAAAGTGACTGATAGTAATAGGCCTAGGCCTAGTCTACAGTACAATGAAATTGTGTGTGTGTGTGTTCGCTTGCTAAGGATACGTCGCGTCGTTTCGAACTAACACTAACAGAGTAGAGTCCGATGAAGAATCACAGAATGTGTTGTGTGTGGACGCAACTAGTATAGGCCTAACTGGTCAAACTAAAATGGTATAACTGGGCGGGGCTTAACGTGACCGGGCGCGAAAGGAGATTTGACCATTTTTCTTTTCCGCTTCTGTTTTATGACCGTAGTTTAGTAGCAAACTGCGCACCTAGCTATACGACGTTACGCTGTAGAGTTTTGCCTTAGTAAAACTAAAAGACTAAAGCCAAAGTCACAAGGTGCAATTTATATGACAAAACGCTAACCTTTTAGTTAGACTTTAACTAATCTTTAGTTCTGGCTGTTGTTTCTTTGACTTTGTGTATACCGGGTGTCTTCGCATTTTAGCCAGAACTAACATCGCAAACTCCCGTAAGAGGTGAGTGTTTTTTCATGTAAATCCTACCTTTACTTATTACATCAGGAACACATGGAAGGTATTGTCAGATCCAAGCACTGTACTTTACTATGTCTGGCGATAGGATCTAGTTCTGTTGGTAGATCTATAGGGGTTTGTTATGAATTTAACACAAAGAAAAACACAAATTTCATTCATTGTCTGTATAGTTACATCTTACAACGGGGAATCCTTACAACCACACTTTATTAATGAAATTAACAAAAAAAACATCAACCTGCGTTTTCCAAGATGGTATTCTACAGGTATATCCTAGTGATGAACAATGAAAATAGTATCACGTGTCTTTTACCTTCAAGCAAAATATTCCCACAATCTTCCTGTGGTTCGAAGCAAAAGTATCATTACCCCTTTTGGTGCAGTACTGCAAGTAATACGACGTGAGCTCCCTTATAATATGCCCCTTAATCATTTACGGAAAAAAAGGTACAAGTCTAAATGCTTCCGCATTAGTGATATCTTCCAATCAAATGTTCCAGATATAACCGATACTTAACAACCGTCGTCTAAGCACTCGTACGTAACCCGAATGTCCATAGGTATCTGATGTGCCGTTCGTCTATAGCGATGATGTAACTGGACAACGTAGTAACTGTAGCACGAAGTTTGAGCCGTCTTACTGCTTCAGCGAGTAGCCGTACTTCGAAGTCGAGCTCCACTGATTGAATCATTGTAGATAGCCCACGAGTACCCTGAAGTCAAACACCGTCTAGTAGACGTACATGTATAAACCCAGCACGTCCGTGTCTGCTGTAAAACAATACATGCAACCCAATGGTCATAGCATACAATGTATATCCAATCTATTAAATAGGATTATAAATTATACGAACATGGCTGCTTTCATGTATTAGAAAAAATGTCCTTATTAACATCGTCCTACAATGATATCCACTGTATTTCATACACATATGTAATACTTATCAAGGCTATTATTAAAGCACTATACAAATTACCTCCCCTTTTAGCAGGGAAAATATTATAAACCTCTTCAATCCCAAGTACTAACTTCTGCTAAACAAATGCCAATAATTTGGTAAAGTACATAGTCTATCTTCCTTCCCATTTTTACAAAATAAAAACCCAGAATAACTGCTTCTCTTAGCCTACATAAAAATGCTCCAATAAATCATTTCAATGCTTGGCTAACACAATTCTAAAATGCTATGCTTTCTCATAAACACTTAACCCATAGTACTTTTGTAGCCTTTCCCTACCTATGCCACGCCCTATATTTGAAAACTATCCTACACACAAAAACATGGATACAGATATGAAAAAGAATACAACAATGTCACTTACAGGTGTCAAAGACAATTTGGGAGTTGTAGAGGAGTCTTCTCCTGGCCTGCTTGCCCTGATTTCACCAAGATACATGTAGCACCAAAATGAGATAATTGCTGCACATCCTAGCTAACTCCTCTCACATGCACTCCGCAAACAGGTCCTGCTTTGACCTAGCCTTAAGGGCTCCCTCGTAATGTTTTTTATGATATTATTCGAGGGAGCCTTAATTTGATATGGAGAGGTAGGTAAACAACATCTAAAATGTGTCCAAAATCACACTTTCCCGCACCCGACCAATATTCGACAGTGGCTTTGATAAATTGTATGGGACTTGTAATCGTAATTACACCCAGAATATCATAATCAGAGGTAAAAATAACGAAATAAAAGCAATTTTCTTACCAGACCGATACAGCTTAGCTCCCTTTTCACGTGTAGCGTGATGACCTCTGACTGGCACTTCCGTGATTGTGCTGCTTCCGCATAATGCGCTGTATGAGTGTTATTCAGCGCATTATACGGAAGCAGCACATTTAGAAGTGCCAGTCAGAGGTCATCACCATTGTGTAGAGATCGTGAATTCACACGCTAGACGTGAAAAGGGAGCTAAGCTGTATTAAACAACAACAACAACAACAAAATAATAATAATAATAATAATAATAATAATAATTTAAAAAAAAAAAAAAATTAATAAAAAAAAAAAAATAAATAAATAAATAAATAAATAAACACTTGATGTTCATGTTAGCACCGAGTGTATTTAACAATGACTTATTATGTTCATTATTACGATGTCTTTCAGATTGATCCTGCTTACTTCCGATGGAACTACGCCAGGCATAACTCCTATGCTTTCTTCAAGGCTACTACACTAACGTCTATAACAGGAGCTATCATGGGCATAGCAATCCCAGCAGGACTCATCTACTTCTTCTACAGACACAGAGTGAGTTCAGCAGATAATTATGTCGCTTCCGAAGAAAACTTAAGCGACCAATCACCATCAAACATCTTGATTTTGTATTTTAGTAGCTCCATTTTGTAATAGTTTCTTTAGATATTGCCTATTATGCGCTTGGAGACTTTGGTAGTAATCAATTTATTTGGCATGGTAGCTCAAAGTTATTAAAGGCATCGTTTAACAATCTGAAATCTGAAATGCATGGCCCTATCAATGTGTTATCAATGTCTGTGATATGTTGTAATATTAAAACCTTAAAAAATTGTGCTTTAAAATCCTCAAAAAATTACAAATCTTTGAGTGACCAGTTTTACCATAATCATTTTCCCCAATAGACTGTAGTGTTATAAGATATTCATTTTCCAATCGTAAATAATAAATATCTTGATAATCAGACAGGTGATCAGCTTGTAAAAGTCATGGGATTCCTGACTGACCTAAAGGTTTATAATTATGATTGCAGCATGAGCTAAATCCAGGATTTTGTTTCAGAATCTGAGGCAATGTTATCGAGTCACTTTAATGCAAATGAGAACTGTCTATCTAATTGTATTATCACTTTATGATTTTGTTTCCCTTTTGTTCTCTAGAAATACACACAGGAGATGTACGACTCTGGACAGTGGGCGAAACCAAGGAATCTAGTCAATGGATGATGTCACTACCAAGATTACATCATGAACTATAAATAGAGTTTATTGAAATCTACAAGCCCAGAGTGATACGTATACTTGCAACCAGTCAACTTACAATTTCATCTGTCCAGAAGATCACCTGAGTTTAGGTATCGCTTCAACGCCATAATGATCCATCAGGATAAGACATCTTGATTGGAATAATGTCCCCTGTCAAAATTATCTACTCTGATTTTGAAAATGTTTATTCATGATGTTTCGTAAGGAGAATGGCACTTTATTATTCATCTGGAGACGCTTCAAAGACACCAGCAAGATTAAAGAACCCCTAACAAATATTTAGATTATCTAAACCATAAATATTTGAGCTTGCTGATGATATGTTGTGTGTGTATTGAATAGAATTAAGCTTTGAAATCAATGTTATCGCTTTCAGTGGTTTTCTTTATATCGTTTTGTCTCTCACACATCATAGTTACACAATACACACGTTGTCTCTGCAAAGAAAAAGAAAACTCAAGTTTATGAGCAAATCACTCATTTATCCAAAACAAAATTGTTGGGTTAATGTATACTCCATGAAAAGCAATTTTTTATTTTATTCATCTGACATAAAAATCATAATAAGTAAATCACTTGTGACTGATGTAAAATAGTCTGAAGGGACTGTGTCACAAAACCTGGCTGTTCAAAGTGAGAGGATGGCAGCTTCATGTTGTTCATTATGCTTTTGAAAAGACAAGAAATCTATTTTGGAATTATAAAAAACAATAAAAATAACCATTGAAAATCTCATTTTCTTTTCCATCATATAACACCGCAATCATGATGTAAGGTCACGCATGACTGAGCAGACACAATTTGAGGAAATGAAATGAGCAGTTGAACATAATGTCATTGCTGCCTTACCAAGTACAAATTGTGTCTGCTCAATCATGCATGACCTTCCCATCATGACCATTGTCTTGTATGAAAGACGAGAATATGAGCTTTTGAATGAATGGTGTAAAGTTTCAATAGTTGATATTCACAAAACATTTCATTTCCATTGGAAACCATAATGTGACAAATTTAATTTGAACAATAGTGTTTCTGGCACCGTCACTTCACGCTAATTGAAATCGGACGTGCATGACTTATTTATCTTATTCTCAATGTCATATGAGGGAAGATAAAACAGGCTTTTTTTTAAGTGATGTAATACATTCATGACATAATTTGAAATTATTGAGTAATTTACTAATGATCTTGGGGTTTTTTTTCTTTAGGGATACTCTGTTAACATGTAGTATGACTGAAAAAGAAGGAAACCTATATCCATTCCAAATACTGTACAGTACATGTACATCCTATAATGTGATGTTTAAAGGGATCCAGTAACTTTGTCTTAGATTCTTTTTTTTGAAAATCCTTTATTTAGCTCATGCTGCAATGATAATTATTAACCTTTAGGTCAGTCAGGAACCCCATGACTTTTAAAAGCCGATTATCAAGATATTAATGATTAGAAATCAAATTTTGCGTTTGCCAAATGGTTTTCATAACACTACAGTCTGAGTATGGTAAAACCAGTCACTCAAAGGTTTTTTCTTTTTTGAGCAATCAATATTACACCATATCACAGACACTGATAACACGCAGGGCCGTGCATCTCAGATTTAACATTGTTAAACGATCCCTTTAAGATACATGTAGTTTAGTTGAATGAAGGTTCATGTAATCTTTTGAATTCATGACTTACAATATAGTCTGCGAGCACAGACTCTAATTTGACACTTAACCACAATTCCTAAAGCCTTGAGCAGAGCCTAGATCTCAGTTTCTGGCTGTGTCTGGAGCAGCTATTGTAGTCTCATATTGCAGACCCTGTTATTCACAATGACTGACCAAGGGTTTGTGCCCGAAAACTATACATGACCTGGGGTTACAAGTGTTCCAATAGAGTATTAATGAAATGCATTATCGTAGACTTAAAACGGAGAACTGTAACAAGTCTTTGATTCAAAGGACAATCTAACTATTAAGGTAGGTGGTGCTGGTGTGTGTGTGTGGAGGGGGGGGGGGGGGGGGGGTTGAATACAGTATATCATCACAAAACTTAGTCTGGTGGGCACCATCAATGTAACATGAATTGAATGCCTTTGCTATTCAGATGTAGGGGTAAATATATACTAATTCTAATTGCAGATAAAGCTAGTGAGATATACATGAAAATATGATTTTGGTGCGAGAAGCTCTTCAAAAATTTCCTTTTATCTCTCTCTCTCTCTTTCTCTCTCTCATATTTGTCTGTTCTGTCTCTCTCTTTCTGTATATGTGGTGTGTGTCTCTCTCTGTATCTTGGTCTCTGCCCCTCCATTTTGCAGGGATGGAAACATTGACTTCTGTCTCTCCTCCGCCCCCCCCCCCCCCCAAAAAAAAAAAACTTCTATCTCTTTCTCTCTCTCTCTCTCTCTCTCTACGGTTTTACATGCAATCCAACTTTTGTCTCTCTTTCATTTTTGTCTATTCAAATCACAGGCTACACGATAGAGACAGGATTTAAGCACTTATGCGTGTTTGTAATGAAATATTTTCCTCACTAGTATTCAACATAATAAATCTTATCACTAAATAGCACATTTTTATTATATAGTTATGAAAATTGATAGGTTTTGAAATGCATTTATTTGGGGTAAATGAGATTCTCCTTCTAGGTATTCTGGATTTTCTTTTAAAGGGGGTGGTTAAAATGATGAGTAGTTCGGGCGGAATTAAATAAACAAGATGGGAATTCAATCAGTACGCAATTACAGTCTAACCTGCTTTAGTGACCAGTTGACCACCTGTCTACAAAGACCACATTTGTTGTTTCCCTTGAAAATGGTTTCTCATTGAAAACGTGTACTAAAGGAACCTGTCTCCAAAGACCACCTGCCTATATATAAAGACTTTTTGTATTTCCCTTGGTCGATCGCTATAGACAGGTTTGACTGTATATACTCTTTGAAATATACTAGTACAAAATACCAATCCCGAATGATAAATAAATGAAATTAATCTTATTGACACAATAAAAGCCAACATACATTACACCATGACTTACAAAACAAACAAAAGAATAATAGTATCATTTACATTTCAAATACTCCTTTTAAATCACCTAACATAGTTTATTAACCCTTCCTGCGTGTCAAGGTGCCTAATCCGATCAAATACCCCCCCCCCCCCCCCCAATGATGTGTGTTCCTGTTTTCTTTTCTCAATCTTACCGCTATTGCTAATTGCAGAACAAAAGAGTGAAAGTCCAATTGGACCTTCTTCCAAATTATTATATAAACCTTTTTTTGTATTTGAGTGAATTTGTTTTCTTGAATTATACATAACTGATATGCATATGCATGTATTACCTTTAAATGACGTCATAAATCAGTTATGAAAGGCTCTACCAAGTACGTCACGAGGGTCTCAATTATAATATCCTAAAACCAGCTAAATAATCACCAAGATTCGGAGCCCAGTGCTTAAATGCCCCTTCGACGTCTTCAAATAAAACAAATTAAAAAACACGAACAAACAACAAAATTACAAGGTGTTGATCATACATTATACACTGATTTCATTGTACTTCCAATAGCATCAAGGAAAGTAAATATTATATACAATTATACAACATGTACTATCCTATAATTCCTGATTGCCATGATACAATAAAATGATTATACGTGCAACGTGCAAAGGAGTATTTTAAAAAATCAGATACTATTACTAAAATTATGGATTACAATAACAATTACAACCACTAACCACTACCACTACCACTACTACTACTTCTACTACTACTACTATTACTACTTCTTCTTCTTTGTATACTATTACTACATGTACGTCTACAACAACTACGACTTTACGACTAGTATATTCCCAATATCTAGCTTTGAACTGTATGTATAAAATAGAACCCAGAGCACATTTAGGAGGAGGCAAGTTTGCTCAGTCGGTAAAGACATAGTGTCAGCCTATCAAACCAAACATTGAGTTCTTATAAAGTTGACAAATAATTTGTGACCGTTACTTATTATTTTGATGATTCTAAAGCCAGCAGTATCCACCCATTCTTTCGTACTATACATGATCAATCTTTTCCAATTTCTTTCAGTTTCATTCACGATGCACTGACACTACCAAACTCAGTTATATCTTTAAAACAGTCAGCGAGTTATTTACATCAGTGAAGAATGAGACCTTCTTCAAAAGCAAAGTGTGTTTTGATATCAGTCTTAGTACATACAGATATTTACCATATCTACCAGTCACCATGCTGACGACGGATGGTTTTCACCCGACATTTTCTTTCTCAAAGAAAGGGGGGGGGGGGAGCTTCAGCAAGTGCGATTCACATTCACTTCAGGATTATATACATACGAATTATTATTGCCACTGAACCTGTGCATAATTAATGTCTTGATAGTGAGAAAATTCACAACGAATATACTCCGTATTAATTCAATCCAGTGAAATCTCCTAGGAATAAACCAGCTCTTATAGTTTGCACAAACGTCTTGAAATATTCTCGATTTGTTCCTGGAGCAAACTTGGTGTTTTCGATGGACAGATACCGCCTCCTCCACTCATGGTGGTCAAAAGTATGGATGCTGTTTGTGAAGCATTCGGCTCTCAGCCTCATGTATTCTCCGAAGACTGCACGATCATTTCAACGAATTCTGAAAGAAAAGAATCATAGAAAGAAGACTGTCAATTCTTTATTTTTGTAGACTAAATGGTTATAATTTTGTCAAAAGGCATTTCTATATAGAAAACAACATGAAATATTACATTGCATTGTAAAGATTAGAATCTATCTCTCTCTCTCTCTCCCCCTCTCTCTCTCTTCTTTCTTTCTTCGTCTTCTCTCTCCCTCCTCCAACCTACCTCTCTTCACACTAGAGATGAACGTAATAATATATATATACGTGGACATGTTTGCACTAATCTTCAGTTGGGTTCAGAATGAATGATTAACTTTTTCTTTAGAAAAACAATCAATGAATATAATTATGCATGGTCAACAGGAATTATTGCAATTCTCTTCTTTTGTTCAAATACTTTGGTCATGTTAAAAGGCGCCAAAGCCTCTTAAAGGATGTATTGGAAGGAAGAGTGGAAGGAAGTAGACCGAGAGGGAGACCCAGAATCAACAGGGAAGAGAATGTCAAGAACTGGAGTGGACTAAAACTGCAAGAGTGCACCAGAACGGCAGACGATAGAGTGAAATGGAGAGATGCTGCAACCAATCTCCGAACCGGGAGAAGATACTTATATAAATAGATAGAATAGTAGGGAATGATTTTGATATATTCTGTACCATTAATTCCATTTATTAAACAAATCTTAATTGCCGTCTACTTGTGGAATGTTTTTCAACTTCACTTTTGAACTAATAATTAACAGTAAACTTTTTGTATATACATAATTCATGTAAACATTGATTGGGTTACTAAAATAACGTCGTTTTACAGATCGCCTTTTAGATGCCATACATATTCTAGTCTCTCCGCAAATTACTATGTGTAAGAAGTATATATTAACCTTCGTAATTAATCTTTCCATCCTGATCAATGTCTGCATTAGCGATCATTTCTGCTACTTCATCGTCTGTCAAAGGTTCTCCGAGTGTAGTCATGGCTAACTTCAGCTCAGCCGCACTGTAAAAGACAAATTATGTATTTGTTTTTAATTATTCAGTTTGGAACAGGCTTAAAGGTATAAACCAGTTCTGGTCATGCGATTGCATTGTGAAAGAAACGTTGTGGAACCGATCAGAAAAGGTTGATCATCTAGCATAATTATATAGGTGTGTACTGCAAGGTTCTGGAATCATCAAAATGATAAGAAATTTGGCCCAGTCTTCTGTAATTTACAAGCACTGTACACAGGAAGATCTATATGGGACTACGTGATATCTATCCAGTCCGGATAGATATAATAATTTACCAAATATATCAATTAGTAGGTGGTTCCCCGGCAAATTTTGTATCATCACATATCAGTCAAAACATATTCTTTCACATGATTGGTAATAAGAGCAGCCATTTCATTTTTTGAAAGGGGGGGGGGAGGGGCGTTTCGAAAGCTGGTCCATACCTTTAATGTAAAACATTCAATTTGCAAGTCAACGTTGTGGGAGATTTAAAACATAGGCCAAACAAGTGAAACTCTTAAGAGGAGCAAAATGCTTGACATCCACCCATTTATTAAAGTATGATATCATACAGGTTTACTAGCTACCACAGAATATCAAAATCCTGTACCTATTCTGTTGGACGACGATGTTGTATAACAGGCCCTAAAATTAAAAACCATGTGAAACTCAGATCATTATAATTATGATGATCTTATTCTAGCGTCCAAACACAAAAGTATGCACAAAGTGCATCAAAAGAGTTGGTTATCATACCAGAGCTTTGTTATAACTTTCGATTTGGGGAATATGACAAAATATGCTATGTGCTCCCAATAGAATGGTTTGTATACAAAGTCCTTAATACCGACATTAGGGGCTAGATAGAAAACATTATAAGATGATGACGTGGATCCTAATCAAATGATTGGTTGAAAGCGTACACGTGATTATTTTCTTATTATTTTGCCTAATGCGTAATTTGGATAATGACCGGTCATTAGTAAAATCATGTTTATAAAACATCATTTTATATAACAAATGAAACTTAATCTTATAAAACAAATAATACACAGCATTTTGTTCAGGCATTAACAAAGTTACCCACACTCGGTACCTTCAAAACAGTCCAAAAACCCTCGGCTACCGCATCGGGCGTGTTAGACTGTTCCAAAGGTACCTTGTGTGGTTGATTCTCACGAATGCCCTCACTGCTGTGTATTATTATACAATAATCTGTTTTTATTAAGAATGACTCTTACCTGATATAGCCGTTGCCATCTTTGTCAAACAATTGAAAAGCTTTCCTGAGTTCATCTTGTTCCTGTTCCTTATCATTGAAAGGGATCAGGTCAATCATCTTGATGAACTCGTTGAATTCTATTGTACCGTTTTCTAGAAAAAGACAAACGAGAAAACGAACAACTTGTCATAGAAAGGAAAATAAACACTAGTCTTAAACGACAATATGAAAACATATTTTTATAAATAACGGAAGCATTGAATGAGTCATAGCCATCATGGTTTTGTCTGTCTCCATTAATAAAATAAAATCTTCTTCTTCTTCTTCTAGTCTTCTCCACCTTCAATATTATCATCCAGTTCTTCTTCTTCTTCACCTCCTCCATCATCATGACCATCCTGTTCTTCTTCTTCCTTCTCTTCTTCTTCTTCTTCTTCTTCTTCTTCTTCTTCTTCTTCTTCTTCTTCTTCTTCTTCTCCTTCTCCTTCTTTTCTTTTTATATTTTCCTTCCTCTCATTCTTACTTATTTATTATACATGAGCATCAATCAAGAGTTCATTGTGGAGGGGATAGCAATGCTCATAATCATATTCAACCGAATGTCATTAATCAGTCGGGGTCTATTTCACGTGGGCTCACCCCCCCCCCCCCTTTAACCACCATCACAACCTCCACCACCACCATCATCACCTACACCAAGACCGCCACCAACACCACAACCACAAGCACATACAACACCAAAAACATCACCACTATAACACAAACACCAACGCCACCTACACCAGCACCACAAACACCATTCTACCATATACACCACCGCTACCACCATCAATAATAACACCAGCACCGCAAACACCATCAACACCACCATTACCCCCCATCAACAAGACACAATATACAACACCACCATCATAAACATGGCTCAACTTTCCTGACTAGGAGTTCAATCATTACTTAATACTTACTGTTTTCATCAAATCTCTTGACAGCGTCCTCAATGTCTTTCTTAGTGGGGTTCTGACCCAGCGTCCTGATGACGTCACCAAACTCATCCACTGATATGACGCCGTCGTTATTACGATCAAAGCTGTTAAACGCTTCCTGTACTCTGAGGTATGGGGTGGAGTCAAGCAGGAGGGGTCGTCATGGTGATGGGTCACACCCATCGAAGGTGATGGAATAGAGGGTATGAGGGGGAGAGAGAGGGAGAAAGAGACAGACAGAGAGAAGAGAGAGGGGAGGAGAGGGAGAGAGAGAGGGGGCGGAAAAGGGGGAAAGAGCGAAAGAGAGACATGATGAGAGAGAGAGAGAGAGAGAGGGGGGAGAGGTGGAGAGAAAGAGGGAGAGAGGGGCGGAAAAGGGGGAAGAGAGACAGGATGAGAGAGGGAGAGAGAGAGAGAGAGAGAGAGAGAGAGGGGGAGAGGTGGAGAGAAAGAGGGAGAGAGGGGCGGAAAAGGGGGAAGAGAGACAGGATGAGAGAGGGAGAGAGAGAGAGAGAGAGAGAGAGAGAGAGAGAGAGACAAAAATGATTAGAATATAAAGCCCTCACAAAATTGAGCTACAATTCAATAATAAAGAAGCAATAAAATAATTGATCAACGTGAAGCCTTCCAATTTCCTGTTTAACCACATCATCGAGGGCCCGATATCAATAATTAATCAAACAGCTTTCCAAACCTCGAGTAATTTCCTAAGTTTGTTAGAAGTCTTATTTACTCGCTGTTATATTTCAAACTGTTCAGCTTTGATACAAACGCTGTTCCATGTTACTTCACAATTACAGAATTAGTTTTAAAAATTACACGAAGAAGCATTAGCCATTCATTAAGCTTGTGTGAATAGTACTCGAATTTGAGTGTTTTTAATCATTTAATCAGTATGTGAGTATCAAAGAAAATACTATAATAAAAAAGGAAAAACGAGAAGAAATTTATGGATTGAGGGATGAGTTTATTTAAAGCAGACGGTAAATTATTCGCAGTTTTATCATTCTTTGCATTCTAAATTGTAAGATGTCACGAGTTTGAGGGGTATTCTGTCACGACTTTACTGAAGAATATTTACGGTGTATAATTATCATGGTTATAGGCAGCAAACATAAAACAAACGGCTGACAATTCCGCATTATCATTGTTACCAGTATTCCCTTTCATCATCACAGTTTTCATTTTATCAAACAATTAACATTCTCTCTATATAGTTAATCTCTTTTTCTTCATCACGATCACGATTTTCCTCTTCATCATAATCAACCTAAATCAATCATTAAAATCATCATTCAATTACCCATCACCATGGGGACCGTGTCACCCCTTGACAATATATTGTCAGCATTTATCAAATTTGTTGAATGAAAGTTCCGCCGCTTGAGGAAGAACATGTTGAAACGATTTCTATAGCTGATGGAGAATCACTAATGAATTTAATTTCATAAATGTATAATCTGATTGTATTGTATTTGTGAAGGCCATTTGGAATTCCAGATGAGAGACTCGCATCACTTGACACCATCAAGCATAATTTCATGCGGTACATTAGCTCCACAATGAACTATTATGAGGCTTATGTACATGCCAATATAGACCGTTATATTGCTATGGATGCCAATTAGTTCCGTTTGTTGTGTTTATGCCTGCCATTCATATTATGAGCGATGCATCTCATAATCATATAGGTTATAATCATAAAGTGTTTAGAGCTTCATCAAGATACGGAAACAGAAACTCTTGCAAATTCTGCGAATTAAACGTGTCATGCTCTCAACTGGTTATATCTACTTATCAAAAGCAGTGTTTGCTGTACCTACACTATAGACTCCAGACCTTTATTTCCTTAATTACTGAGTTTTCCTTCTTTTTTACCATCTACTACTTTACCAAACTATGGATACTTGTTAAACAAAAAGAACGACAAAACAACCATTCAATGTTTTTAGAATTAACTTCAGATTTCAATGTTGGTTGAAATTACGCCATTTAATAGACCGATTGATATTCGATTATTATTTTGATAATCACATCCTCCCAATTCGTTTTCCATTATGGATCAATGCCGTTCGTCTGAATCACTATACGGTCTGTCATCTGCGTCACGGATGTCCTCCTAATCTATAAAAACATATCTCATCAGCAATTATGTGCGTGTAATGTTTTCCAGGAAAATTTGAGTACATAAATGTACATTGCATTTTCTTTCCCACGTCATAAATCCATCTATGCCCATCCCTTTAGTTATATACTCGCCATTGTTTTTGTATTGGCAAGGGAAGTTCTCGGTCCTAGCCTATCTGTACTAGATGGCCATGGGGATTAGACCCTCCTTGGATGGTCACTGACAGGTGGTTATCTCATCAAATCAGCTCTCAATTAACATAAGAAAAAGGGGACCATGGGGGGACCAACGGTCACCGCTCAGGCATTGTTTGCTGTATAGAGGGCGCAAGTAGCTATAAGTAGTGCAGTGGGGCTTATAAGACAATTTATGCTTACCTTCCATTTGTTCAGTCGTTAGTCTTGAACTGTGATGTGTTCCCTCACAATTCACTTGCTCGGTCCCTTGCGAAGCCTGAATAGAAACAATGTAATCATTTACCTTGATATTTTATATTTTAACATCGGGAATGAGAAGCGGTGATTTTTGTTTCTCCTTTTTTTTTTAATTACAGGGAATGCTTCAATAGACATTATATAAAAACAAATATAATTGGAAATCTACTAATTTCTTCCTTTATTAAAAAAATAATATAAACAAATAATAATTAAAAAATGTAAAAAAAAATAAATTAAACCTCAAGGGCACAGGACAATATCATTAACAGCTTAGAACATGCAAATATGTGAAAATTACTGCATATAAATGTTTGAAATTTTGATTGCAATTTTCGTGATTAAAGAAATAAACTGACTCAACTTTTTTTGAGACAGGTTGGTTTCATTGGCTAATGGTTTTGTTTCTCGATCTCCACACTAACTTATAACTCATCAATAACGTATTGTTTTCAAACTTTTTTTAAATAAATGTTTCATTGTGTTCATGGCTCTACTCCACAGTACAATATTTCGTTGATTAATCTCTACACATCTCCCAGATCTTTACGTTCTTAAAACTATGGATTACTTGTTCTTCCAAAAATTAATACGAAGTGGGGAGAGCTTTTGCTCATGCATGCAGGGACATCACTTTGGAATTGTTTATCTCGAGGGATCAGAGATATTCCAACATTAGAATCTTTCAAAAGCAACCTTAAAACTTATCTTTGCCAGCTTACTCTAAGTTGATTTTCGGATCTCTGTTGTGTTATATTGTATTTTTGTATAGGTATGTTTTATGCATTTTCATGTTTTGCACTAGTGTTCCTTGAGCATTTAATGTTTAATTGGATTTGTATGGCGCCTTATAAATCCGATATATTATTGTTAGTATTATTATCATCAACAAGCAACGTCAACATTTTACATAAATATTAGCAAGGAGCATTCAGTTTGCTACTGCATGACCTATCCTAATTACATGTTTCTTACTTGTTAGCTATTTAAGCGCACCTTCCTCTAGAAATTGCATTTATAATCCATCTGATTTATACTTGATTCTCTACTATACAGAGCTATATATTCATCGAGTCATGTTGACTGTGAATGGAAGAGAATACGTAGTAATAGTAGAAAGGATAATAAGACGGTAAATGGAAGTGACGAAAGGATGTATGGGACACGCTCGGTATGAAAGATTTTTAATAAAAAGCGAAGATGGCGCGAAGTTATTGATGCGTGTAGCAGGTGCTTTAAAACCCACGTGCTGCCATGGTAACCGAGTGCTTTTACTCTCCTTGGACTGTTTTGATGCTGTGAACCGAATACTGCAGAAACATATCTCGGAGCAAAAGGAAATGCTAAGTAACGATTGTGGAGCTGTGCTTTGAGATAGAGACATTGGATCATCGTGCCGTCGCAAATTGCTAAGATTTCAAATGTCAACACAACATACAATGTCGGCCTTTATCTCCGAATGCGGCAGAGAGAGCTTGAAATTGTATTTGTTTTCTCTCAGAATGTGTTCAAACCGCCAAAAGTAGTTAAAATGTGGCAATATCTCTTAGACATGGTACTGATTTCAATAATTTGCAAAAATTTAAGAGGACCTAAGTGAAAAACGTATAGGCGTATAATACACACAAGTCCCTGGTCTATAACGTTATTCCTTCACCTTTGTAAATATGATAGGTGTTTTTTTTTTTTTTTTTTTTTGGGGGGGGGGGGGAGGGATGTTTTTTCGTAACTCAAAAATACAAGGTGGACTGGTTGAATTAGGGCCTTTGTTGAATATTTTTAGCTGTAAGCTTTAATATGTCACATTCGCAAGAAACATAATAGTGGATAAGTCGTTGGGCTGTGGATCACAGGGTCCGCGGTTCGAGTCCCGCCACGGCACTAATGTCCTTTGGCAAGATATTAATATACATTTGCCACTCTCCACCCAGGTGTTAAATGGGTACAGGTAGGAAGGAATTCCTTGAATGCTGTGAGCGCCGAAATCAGCTGCCTATATAGCAGAGCCGGGGTAATAGTTGGAGCGCCTTGAGCACCATGCATGGCGGATAATAATGTGCGCTATATAAATATCCAATATTATTATAAATCGGGATAAATCAATTTTCACATATTTAGGCAAAATACAACATTTGGGCCCCGTTGCATAAAACTTACCATTGATGGTAACTTTGCCATCAATGGCAACTACCATGGTAACAAAGCTCAACAGCCAATCAAAATCAAGGTTTCCATGGTAGTTACCATTGATGGCAAAGTTACCATCAATGGTAAGTTTTGTGCAACGGGGCCAAGGTAATGGTATGAATAATTTAGTTGGTGTATCGCTAGAGAATTTCAAGGCGAAGTATTCGAATGCAATTCAATTTGAGTCTCTCTCTAAAATAAATTGTATTTTGTAGTTAATCGAATATTCTTTAAAAGAAAAATGATAGACGAGTAAAAAATAAAAGATAAAATGACTGGAAAGATTCTAAGCTTGAATACAGGTTGCGTGAGACTCGATGAGATCAAAGAAATTCAAATGTTGGTTATCGCATGAAATAATAATAATCAGAATGTATTTCTTGCAGTGGATCACACGGACTAAATAAATATTACGTAAAACGTGAGTACATAATCATTATTGGTTCACGGAACGCCTGGTTTGATTGCAACCTCAAACGCGACGATTATATTTGCAAATAAAGAAGTATTGGCTATAGCCATAGACCTAGCCTATGTCTGGCATGAATATATACAATTAAAATTTGGTTGGCTCTACTTTCGAGAATATCAGAATATATTGCTTGCAATATTGACCTAGACCGAGGTCAGGGGAATATGGTCATCAACACTGCTCAAGGCTATAGTCACTATTTTATTAGGATACGATGCTATTAATTTTGCTGTCTTTCCGGTCCTACCAGCCCTCCACACACAAAAAAATAAATGGATGAAAAAAGAGAAATAAATAACGGGATAATAACGTTCTTGTTCTTGTTTTTATTCATACAAAGTCAAACCTGTCTATTAAGTTCGCACAAGGGGAATAGAAAAAGTGGTCCCAGTAGGCAGCTGACCTCTCTAGACAGGTTCTACAACACTTTCTCGACGGACAAGTGCCTATATAGAGAGGTTGCCACTTAGACAGATTTGACTGTATGCTATATTCTTTGCAGCATTTGTCGAAAGAGAGAAAATTGTACGAAATCGCATAAGTTGCATCATTTTGAAATTTTACCCCCCCCCCCCCCCACCCAAAATAAAAAACAAAAATCGTTCGATTTTCTTAATATTTTCTTAATTCTTAACTTTTAACACTTGCATCCGTAAATTTGCATGAAAGTTTTTTTTCAATTGACATAAATATTCTCCTTCCTTTTTAATCTAATGCCTTTTCTTTCCTTCCCCATTTTATTTAATTCATAAAATTGTCTTAAAAAAATTATGTTCATAAGAATGTACAAGTGAATAATTCCAAGTCAGCTACGAGTTCATAAAAAAATTACGTAAGTGATCATAGAAACGTTTTTTTCTCTCTGTAACAAATCCTGGATAATAATGTAACAAGAGCATACATAAAAGCAATGATTCTTTTACTGATACGGTAGGATTGGCATCATTACCCAGCATCACTGAATATAATGAACCTCATCTCACAACACACTCTAATGATGGATTCATTCACAAAATTATGCGCTTGATCGGGTATTTTGTTGACTTACTACTCTACGTTGATGACATTTTTATTTCTCCAATCTACTTTGTATCATTACTCGTGCAAAGATAGTCTAACATGATAATTTAATAGTAATAATAATATTGATTTAATTACTCACCATATCTGCGCTTTTTAACGGTGTCACTTTCCTCGCTGAGTAATTAACCAACAGACACAAATCAGGCGTGTGTGTGCTTGTATGTATACAGCATGAAATGACGAGCATAAAATACACCTGTATTACGCGCGCACTACACTCCCTCTCACACTCACTAATCAAGTGTGTTGTCTTCCCTAGTTTGATAATTGCTCATGTCGTCAAGGTAGCGGATTCTCAACTTTTTTTCCCGCGCTATTTTCACTCTCTTCCCGCGCTATCTCTTCGCTAGCTGTGTCACTATTTTTATGCAATAATGTGGGGCATAATATAATCTAGATGGTTCGAGCGTAAGTGATATTGCTATAGGTCAACGGTAAAGACGCCATATATGAAATTGAATCATAATTGGAATTGATTGAGTACGGTTGGAAGCCATGTTTAATAGACCTAGATAGGAGACGGAAGTCTCCATGGTTCAAAATGCTTCAATGACACGGAGAGCAGGCAAGCTTTTCATCTATCTCTCTACCTCTCAATCATTCTCGCTGCATTGCATGCTCCATTGCTGCCAAGCTCCTCTTCTTCTCTAAGAATTGTGAGAGTACATGTTTGTTCCCCATTTTATGAATTCATGACATTTTTTTCTCATGAAGATGCAATTGCTTTCAGTCTCCATTTGTTATCTTTGCAAAAAAGCTACTACAAGCAATGTATTACCCTTTTCTTTTATTTTCATTAAAAGCAAAGCAAAACTCAAACCCCAACCAAAACGTGCTTATAAAACATCGCTCGGGATTTTCCACGCCAACCTTTCTCTTTCTCTCTCTCTCTCTCCCTCTCTCTCCATCTCTCTCTCACTCTCTCGCTCCCCTCCACCCCTCTCTCTTCCTCCCTCCATGTATCCCTTCCTCCCCCTTTCACTCACTCTCTCTCTCTCTCTTTCTCTCTCTTCTCTAAAGTGTTTCAGTATCTGTGGCAGTAAGATCTTCGACATAGATCTAATTGCTAAATATAATTAAAAGAGCACATCAAATTATGTCCATTCAGTCGGACAATTCGGATGAATACCCTCCCTTTCTGGGTTTGTAAGGGAAATTTCCTGTAGCAACCTTTTGAAACCGTGTATTGTATAACATGACTTTCCTCCTCAATGTCAGCGATTAATAATCAGTTTAAAAGGTTCCTTCTCCCGTCTATTTTGAGCCTGTATAACAATACGTTTTAGGCCAGAAAGAGTTGGCAATATTATGTACTATAAATGAAAATTACAAGTTGAGATGTTGGCCTGGTAAACGTGTAAAGCAAGAAATCACACTTTATATTGATTGCCTTCTGAAAGACAAGGATCTCCCTTTAAACTGTGTTCGGAAAGATTTTGCATAATAGAGTAACAAGATTATAAAGGCAACAGACATCAGTTTAATTAAAAAGGAAAACGTACGGAGCTTTCTTTCTCCAACAGGCCTACGAGATTTATTCCGAAATATTCTTTTAAGACAATGAAAAAATGAAGAAGAAAAAATGTTGTAGATAACTGAAGACTTTGGCAGTATATTCTCACCGATCGAATATAGATTTGTAATATTAATTCTAAAAATGAGCTGACCGATAGGACATGATTCCAAAAGGAGATATCAGAGGCGGATCGGGGCCACTGAGGGGGTACTTGCATGCCCATGCCTACTGGAATGACCAGGTAAACAAAATCAGTTGCCTAAGATTTGTAAGACATCAGAAATGTGTGGTTATCTTTTTGTTTGTTTCCGTTTGCCTCTTCGACGATTAATGAGTTCTGTGCCCCCCCCCCCCCCCTTGTAAAAGAATCCTTGGTCTATCACTGAATATACCACATGCTGATGTTACAGAAAATAATTATGATGTTACAACGCTCTCTTCTTCTGTTATGTCTCCGAGCACCTGGATAAATCCGAATCAAACTCACCCACATTTTTCTTTGAGATTATATATTTTTATATCTCCTAGAAAGTTGCTTTTTATTCTCTTTCATAATCAATTGTTGTGCTCCTCTCTCACCTTAACCCTGTATTGAGTAGTCCTCCCGCTATGCCCCTCTCCCCCTTCACTCTCTCTCTCTCTCTTCACCCCCCCCCCCCCACCTCTAACTCTCTCTCTCTCTCTCTCTCTCTCTCTCTCTCTCTCTCTCACTGCTCCTCCCTTTTCTGTGCCCCTCTCTCTACTCCTACTTAAGTGTCTTCCCTTAATTAATTGTTACTATTGTGCTCGGAAGGCGCCAGGCTACATTACGGAGACCACCAGACATGATGAGCTTTCCATTAAAAACCAGCCCATTATAACCTTCTCCGTCGTTGAGATGCCTCGCATTTCTTTTCTCCAAAGATTCCTTTTCTTTCTCCATTCCACATGACGACAAAAATTAATGTACAGAGCAAGAGGGGAGATAGAGAGAGAGAGAGAGATAGAGAGATAAAGAGAGAGAGAGAGAGAGAGAGAGAGAGAGATGGAAAGAGAGAGACGCGTATTATCGCACACATGCTGATTAAAAAAATCAGAGAGGCGGGGAGAGGCGAGAGAAGGGGGTCGCAAAGAATTAATTTCTTATTTTTGAAGCATTATGCCATCATACTGTAGAATCGAGATATAAATAACACAAAAGATTGGTTTTCTACCAGCCTTCTCGTATGACTGATCTTGACAGAGGTTGGCAACCACATGAACGAATGAATAATAGAATGTCTACATCTGGTCAGCATCCTTCAATGGGTAGTATATTATAGTATTAATGACTGCTTTGAGAGAAATAGTTGTTTTATTACGCTCAAGGGAAGGTTAGAATTGTGCTATTCCCCGAGGCTTGCCGAGGGGAATAGCCCAATTGTAACCTTCCCGAGAGCGTATGAAAACAACTATTTCTCGAATATTAAAGCAGTCATTAATACTTTTATATGCCGAAAAAAAATAGACTAAAAAATAATAAATAAAAAATATTTTTCAATTTTGTCGAAGACGGGATTCGAACTCTTGCGTACAACAAGAGGTGTATGGCAAACCAACGCTTAGACCACTAGGCTATCGCGCGTCGTTAACATGCTTGGCAGCTTTCTCTAATATATACATTAAAATGGATTGAAAACGGCTCTGCGTGAGGGATGCTCCGCAAAAGCTCCATGAAACGGGCCCTTCTTTTACTTTTGCAATGCATATTGGCACGAACTTAGATCAAGATCTATCGGCAGATGTTGTTTTTTTTTGTTTTTGAGAGTTTATTTTCGTCTTCATGTCAACAATGCAAGATAAAATTGTCGGTAAGATCGATCGAGATTCAATTGTATTGAAATTATCGACCAATCCTTCGCACACATTACGGTATCCTCCATCGCTCAAACCATTTTTTAACATGTAAACCTATGGGGTAACCATGGAGTAACCATGGTTATTAAAAATAGTGAAATGTTTTATGCATGGTTACCGAGAATTTTACAGGAACAGTTGAAGTTTATGAATGCAATTCGACCAATCAGATGGCTGGATTTCTTAAGTGAGGTATATAACACATGTTATTAACAAATATATCAATTAAAAACTGTACTCATAAAAATAGCATTCGTCTAAGAATGATAATAGAGCCTTACGGGAAAAATCACTACCAAGCCTTTTTTCATAAACACTTTTATATCTTATCTCTTTCTCAAATTCAAATTCATAATCTACTTTACACTGTTTTCAGACATATTGGAAGATACCTTTAATGGAAATGGCCTCATATTCTCTCCCTTTCTTTCCCCTCTCTTTCTCTCTATCTTTCTTTCTTTCTCTCTCTCTCTCCCTCTCTCTCTCTCTCTCTCTTCATACAGCAGAGAGAAAGTAAATGTATCCTCTTTCACAGTAATCTAATCATAATTTTCCACATTAAAATCATAATAGTGTAAGCACACAAAGTATCGATGCACTCCACCCCCCTTCTCTCTCTCTCTCTCTCTC
The DNA here is from genome assembly GCA_035222895.1 of Strongylocentrotus droebachiensis. Classification (NCBI taxonomy): domain Eukaryota; kingdom Metazoa; phylum Echinodermata; class Echinoidea; order Camarodonta; family Strongylocentrotidae; genus Strongylocentrotus; species Strongylocentrotus droebachiensis. Next base: position 29,166 of record JAVYIG010016751.1, read on the forward strand.
TCTCTCTCTCTCTTTCTCTCTCTCTCTCTCTCTCTCTCTCTCTCTCTGTCCTGTCCTCCCTCTCTCTCTCTCCCCCCTCTCTCTCTCTCTCTCTCTCTCTCTCCCTCTATACCCCTCTTTCTACTTCTCCTTCTTTGTTACGCCGTAATGTATATACATAAATAAGTATTATCAAGACAAATCGAAGTGTCTTTTGATCAGGCTTCTAAACGTGTATTCTTTTATTCTATACAAAAAACATGTGTAGCAAGGAAAAAGATGGTGAATCCTGTTTTGATCTTCACTCTCTCAATAAGGAGGAGCTGAAAGCAACTCTGTTGATGAGTCGTAAATTATTAAAGGTCATTTCGTTTTAGAGCTGAATTGAATCTATTTCAAATAATAATGGATTCCACTCAAAAGCAGTCTTCTGACAGTGGATTTCTACCCTAAAAATGACGGAGTGATCACTAACCTGACTCATA
>JAVYIG010016752.1:0-29628 GCA_035222895.1 Strongylocentrotus droebachiensis
AAGAAGGAGGACAAGGGAAGGTAAGAGAAGGATGTCTACATGTCAAGCAACAAAATGCCTACAACACCCGGTATTCCCAGGCGGTCTCCCATCCAAGTACTAACCGGGCCCTATGCTGCTTGACTTCGGTGATCGGACGAGAACCGGTATATTCAGCATGGTATGGTCGTAGGCAAAGGACATCATTGTTAAACCTATTTAAGAGTAAACAATGACGTCATCGTCTGAATTTGTTTTTTTTTCTTCTTCTTCCGGAAATGCGCCCCCAACGAGTATGGAATGGGGTAGTAGTTTCAGATGTTCATGATTATTGTTTCCAAGTGACCGACTGAGTGACGAAACGGGTTTAGCCTGAACACCAACCAAGAGACTCTGCAGATGGAGCTCTTGTTGAACTATATTGAGGTATTAATTACTCCAGAGCTGAACTTCTATGCCCTTTTCAGATCGGGTCTAACTTGGGGATGAGGAATATAACAAGATGACATCATAGTCGAAATTAGCCTTAGATTGGTGAGAAGACTAGCGAAGGAGCAGACCTCGACACGGGATTCGTTCATGACGTAACTTTCAGCATGCGCACCAAGACGTGTGCGCATTGACACGTACTGTCTTGGAAACGGTTGAGGGTGAAACATTGTGCCATAATAATATGCTACATGAAGGATGGAATAAAAGAAAAAAGAGGAGCCAGGCCGGGGAGAGGGAGACGGGAGTTTGTTAAAGAGGTGGAGAAGGGAAGGAAGGATGGAGTTAGAGGTCGATAATGAGCTTCTTTTAGAAGGGAAGAGCCACCAAAACCTGGTCGTCGTTTTCTTTGCTCCCTGTCTTTCCTCCAGAAAGAGGGATGATAATAATTCCTCTGTGGGAATTTGAAGAGGGGAAGAACAAAAAGGGGAGAAATACAAAACACCTTTAAAAAAAAAAGAAAAAAAGAAGGAGGACAAGGGAAGGTAAGAGAAGGATGTCTACATGTCAAGCAACAAAATGCCTACAACACCCGGTATTCCCAGGCGGTCTCCCATCCAAGTACTAACCGGGCCCTATGCTGCTTGACTTCGGTGATCGGACGAGAACCGGTATATTCAGCATGGTATGGTCGTAGGCAAAGGACATCATTGTTAAACCTATTTAAGAGTAAACAATGACGTCATCGTCTGAATTTGTTTTTTTTTCTTCTTCTTCCGGAAATGCGCCCCCAACGAGTATGGAATGGGGTAGTAGTTTCAGATGTTCATGATTATTGTTTCCAAGTGACCGACTGAGTGACGAAACGGGTTTAGCCTGAACACCAACCAAGAGACTCTGCAGATGGAGCTCTTGTTGAACTATATTGAGGTATTAATTACTCCAGAGCTGAACTTCTATGCCCTTTTCAGATCGGGTCTAACTTGGGGATGAGGAATATAACAAGATGACATCATAGTCGAAATTAGCCTTAGATTGGTGAGAAGACTAGCGAAGGAGCAGACCTCGACACGGGATTCGTTCATGACGTAACTTTCAGCATGCGCACCAAGACGTGTGCGCATTGACACGTACTGTCTTGGAAACGGTTGAGGGTGAAACATTGTGCCATAATAATATGCTACATGAAGGATGGAATAAAAGAAAAAAGAGGAGCCAGGCCGGGGAGAGGGAGACGGGAGTTTGTTAAAGAGGTGGAGAAGGGAAGGAAGGATGGAGTTAGAGGTCGATAATGAGCTTCTTTTAGAAGGGAAGAGCCACCAAAACCTGGTCGTCGTTTTCTTTGCTCCCTGTCTTTCCTCCAGAAAGAGGGATGATAATAATTCCTCTGTGGGAATTTGAAGAGGGGAAGAACAAAAAGGGGAGAAATACAAAACACCTTTAAAAAAAAAAGAAAAAAAGAAGGAGGACAAGGGAAGGTAAGAGAAGGATGTCTACATGTCAAGCAACAAAATGCCTACAACACCCGGTATTCCCAGGCGGTCTCCCATCCAAGTACTAACCGGGCCCTATGCTGCTTGACTTCGGTGATCGGACGAGAACCGGTATATTCAGCATGGTATGGTCGTAGGCAAAGGACATCATTGTTAAACCTATTTAAGAGTAAACAATGACGTCATCGTCTGAATTTGTTTTTTTTTTCTTCTTCTTCCGGAAATGCGCCCCCAACGAGTATGGAATGGGGTAGTAGTTTCAGATGTTCATGATTATTGTTTCCAAGTGACCGACTGAGTGACGAAACGGGTTTAGCCTGAACACCAACCAAGAGACTCTGCAGATGGAGCTCTTGTTGAACTATATTGAGGTATTAATTACTCCAGAGCTGAACTTCTATGCCCTTTTCAGATCGGGTCTAACTTGGGGATGAGGAATATAACAAGATGACATCATAGTCGAAATTAGCCTTAGATTGGTGAGAAGACTAGCGAAGGAGCAGACCTCGACACGGGATTCGTTCATGACGTAACTTTCAGCATGCGCACCAAGACGTGTGCGCATTGACACGTACTGTCTTGGAAACGGTTGAGGGTGAAACATTGTGCCATAATAATATGCTACATGAAGGATGGAATAAAAGAAAAAAGAGGAGCCAGGCCGGGGAGAGGGAGACGGGAGTTTGTTAAAGAGGTGGAGAAGGGAAGGAAGGATGGAGTTAGAGGTCGATAATGAGCTTCTTTTAGAAGGGAAGAGCCACCAAAACCTGGTCGTCGTTTTCTTTGCTCCCTGTCTTTCCTCCAGAAAGAGGGATGATAATAATTCCTCTGTGGGAATTTGAAGAGGGGAAGAACAAAAAGGGGAGAAATACAAAACACCTTTAAAAAAAAAAGAAAAAAAGAAGGAGGACAAGGGAAGGTAAGAGAAGGATGTCTACATGTCAAGCAACAAAATGCCTACAACACCCGGTATTCCCAGGCGGTCTCCCATCCAAGTACTAACCGGGCCCTATGCTGCTTGACTTCGGTGATCGGACGAGAACCGGTATATTCAGCATGGTATGGTCGTAGGCAAAGGACATCATTGTTAAACCTATTTAAGAGTAAACAATGACGTCATCGTCTGAATTTGTTTTTTTTTCTTCTTCTTCCGGAAATGCGCCCCCAACGAGTATGGAATGGGGTAGTAGTTTCAGATGTTCATGATTATTGTTTCCAAGTGACCGACTGAGTGACGAAACGGGTTTAGCCTGAACACCAACCAAGAGACTCTGCAGATGGAGCTCTTGTTGAACTATATTGAGGTATTAATTACTCCAGAGCTGAACTTCTATGCCCTTTTCAGATCGGGTCTAACTTGGGGATGAGGAATATAACAAGATGACATCATAGTCGAAATTAGCCTTAGATTGGTGAGAAGACTAGCGAAGGAGCAGACCTCGACACGGGATTCGTTCATGACGTAACTTTCAGCATGCGCACCAAGACGTGTGCGCATTGACACGTACTGTCTTGGAAACGGTTGAGGGTGAAACATTGTGCCATAATAATATGCTACATGAAGGATGGAATAAAAGAAAAAAGAGGAGCCAGGCCGGGGAGAGGGAGACGGGAGTTTGTTAAAGAGGTGGAGAAGGGAAGGAAGGATGGAGTTAGAGGTCGATAATGAGCTTCTTTTAGAAGGGAAGAGCCACCAAAACCTGGTCGTCGTTTTCTTTGCTCCCTGTCTTTCCTCCAGAAAGAGGGATGATAATAATTCCTCTGTGGGAATTTGAAGAGGGGAAGAACAAAAAGGGGAGAAATACAAAACACCTTTAAAAAAAAAAGAAAAAAAGAAGGAGGACAAGGGAAGGTAAGAGAAGGATGTCTACATGTCAAGCAACAAAATGCCTACAACACCCGGTATTCCCAGGCGGTCTCCCATCCAAGTACTAACCGGGCCCTATGCTGCTTGACTTCGGTGATCGGACGAGAACCGGTATATTCAGCATGGTATGGTCGTAGGCAAAGGACATCATTGTTAAACCTATTTAAGAGTAAACAATGACGTCATCGTCTGAATTTGTTTTTTTTTCTTCTTCTTCCGGAAATGCGCCCCCAACGAGTATGGAATGGGGTAGTAGTTTCAGATGTTCATGATTATTGTTTCCAAGTGACCGACTGAGTGACGAAACGGGTTTAGCCTGAACACCAACCAAGAGACTCTGCAGATGGAGCTCTTGTTGAACTATATTGAGGTATTAATTACTCCAGAGCTGAACTTCTATGCCCTTTTCAGATCGGGTCTAACTTGGGGATGAGGAATATAACAAGATGACATCATAGTCGAAATTAGCCTTAGATTGGTGAGAAGACTAGCGAAGGAGCAGACCTCGACACGGGATTCGTTCATGACGTAACTTTCAGCATGCGCACCAAGACGTGTGCGCATTGACACGTACTGTCTTGGAAACGGTTGAGGGTGAAACATTGTGCCATAATAATATGCTACATGAAGGATGGAATAAAAGAAAAAAGAGGAGCCAGGCCGGGGAGAGGGAGACGGGAGTTTGTTAAAGAGGTGGAGAAGGGAAGGAAGGATGGAGTTAGAGGTCGATAATGAGCTTCTTTTAGAAGGGAAGAGCCACCAAAACCTGGTCGTCGTTTTCTTTGCTCCCTGTCTTTCCTCCAGAAAGAGGGATGATAATAATTCCTCTGTGGGAATTTGAAGAGGGGAAGAACAAAAAGGGGAGAAATACAAAACACCTTTAAAAAAAAAAGAAAAAAAGAAGGAGGACAAGGGAAGGTAAGAGAAGGATGTCTACATGTCAAGCAACAAAATGCCTACAACACCCGGTATTCCCAGGCGGTCTCCCATCCAAGTACTAACCGGGCCCTATGCTGCTTGACTTCGGTGATCGGACGAGAACCGGTATATTCAGCATGGTATGGTCGTAGGCAAAGGACATCATTGTTAAACCTATTTAAGAGTAAACAATGACGTCATCGTCTGAATTTGTTTTTTTTTCTTCTTCTTCCGGAAATGCGCCCCCAACGAGTATGGAATGGGGTAGTAGTTTCAGATGTTCATGATTATTGTTTCCAAGTGACCGACTGAGTGACGAAACGGGTTTAGCCTGAACACCAACCAAGAGACTCTGCAGATGGAGCTCTTGTTGAACTATATTGAGGTATTAATTACTCCAGAGCTGAACTTCTATGCCCTTTTCAGATCGGGTCTAACTTGGGGATGAGGAATATAACAAGATGACATCATAGTCGAAATTAGCCTTAGATTGGTGAGAAGACTAGCGAAGGAGCAGACCTCGACACGGGATTCGTTCATGACGTAACTTTCAGCATGCGCACCAAGACGTGTGCGCATTGACACGTACTGTCTTGGAAACGGTTGAGGGTGAAACATTGTGCCATAATAATATGCTACATGAAGGATGGAATAAAAGAAAAAAGAGGAGCCAGGCCGGGGAGAGGGAGACGGGAGTTTGTTAAAGAGGTGGAGAAGGGAAGGAAGGATGGAGTTAGAGGTCGATAATGAGCTTCTTTTAGAAGGGAAGAGCCACCAAAACCTGGTCGTCGTTTTCTTTGCTCCCTGTCTTTCCTCCAGAAAGAGGGATGATAATAATTCCTCTGTGGGAATTTGAAGAGGGGAAGAACAAAAAGGGGAGAAATACAAAACACCTTTAAAAAAAAAAGAAAAAAAGAAGGAGGACAAGGGAAGGTAAGAGAAGGATGTCTACATGTCAAGCAACAAAATGCCTACAACACCCGGTATTCCCAGGCGGTCTCCCATCCAAGTACTAACCGGGCCCTATGCTGCTTGACTTCGGTGATCGGACGAGAACCGGTATATTCAGCATGGTATGGTCGTAGGCAAAGGACATCATTGTTAAACCTATTTAAGAGTAAACAATGACGTCATCGTCTGAATTTGTTTTTTTTTCTTCTTCTTCCGGAAATGCGCCCCCAACGAGTATGGAATGGGGTAGTAGTTTCAGATGTTCATGATTATTGTTTCCAAGTGACCGACTGAGTGACGAAACGGGTTTAGCCTGAACACCAACCAAGAGACTCTGCAGATGGAGCTCTTGTTGAACTATATTGAGGTATTAATTACTCCAGAGCTGAACTTCTATGCCCTTTTCAGATCGGGTCTAACTTGGGGATGAGGAATATAACAAGATGACATCATAGTCGAAATTAGCCTTAGATTGGTGAGAAGACTAGCGAAGGAGCAGACCTCGACACGGGATTCGTTCATGACGTAACTTTCAGCATGCGCACCAAGACGTGTGCGCATTGACACGTACTGTCTTGGAAACGGTTGAGGGTGAAACATTGTGCCATAATAATATGCTACATGAAGGATGGAATAAAAGAAAAAAGAGGAGCCAGGCCGGGGAGAGGGAGACGGGAGTTTGTTAAAGAGGTGGAGAAGGGAAGGAAGGATGGAGTTAGAGGTCGATAATGAGCTTCTTTTAGAAGGGAAGAGCCACCAAAACCTGGTCGTCGTTTTCTTTGCTCCCTGTCTTTCCTCCAGAAAGAGGGATGATAATAATTCCTCTGTGGGAATTTGAAGAGGGGAAGAACAAAAAGGGGAGAAATACAAAACACCTTTAAAAAAAAAAGAAAAAAAGAAGGAGGACAAGGGAAGGTAAGAGAAGGATGTCTACATGTCAAGCAACAAAATGCCTACAACACCCGGTATTCCCAGGCGGTCTCCCATCCAAGTACTAACCGGGCCCTATGCTGCTTGACTTCGGTGATCGGACGAGAACCGGTATATTCAGCATGGTATGGTCGTAGGCAAAGGACATCATTGTTAAACCTATTTAAGAGTAAACAATGACGTCATCGTCTGAATTTGTTTTTTTTTCTTCTTCTTCCGGAAATGCGCCCCCAACGAGTATGGAATGGGGTAGTAGTTTCAGATGTTCATGATTATTGTTTCCAAGTGACCGACTGAGTGACGAAACGGGTTTAGCCTGAACACCAACCAAGAGACTCTGCAGATGGAGCTCTTGTTGAACTATATTGAGGTATTAATTACTCCAGAGCTGAACTTCTATGCCCTTTTCAGATCGGGTCTAACTTGGGGATGAGGAATATAACAAGATGACATCATAGTCGAAATTAGCCTTAGATTGGTGAGAAGACTAGCGAAGGAGCAGACCTCGACACGGGATTCGTTCATGACGTAACTTTCAGCATGCGCACCAAGACGTGTGCGCATTGACACGTACTGTCTTGGAAACGGTTGAGGGTGAAACATTGTGCCATAATAATATGCTACATGAAGGATGGAATAAAAGAAAAAAGAGGAGCCAGGCCGGGGAGAGGGAGACGGGAGTTTGTTAAAGAGGTGGAGAAGGGAAGGAAGGATGGAGTTAGAGGTCGATAATGAGCTTCTTTTAGAAGGGAAGAGCCACCAAAACCTGGTCGTCGTTTTCTTTGCTCCCTGTCTTTCCTCCAGAAAGAGGGATGATAATAATTCCTCTGTGGGAATTTGAAGAGGGGAAGAACAAAAAGGGGAGAAATACAAAACACCTTTAAAAAAAAAAGAAAAAAAGAAGGAGGACAAGGGAAGGTAAGAGAAGGATGTCTACATGTCAAGCAACAAAATGCCTACAACACCCGGTATTCCCAGGCGGTCTCCCATCCAAGTACTAACCGGGCCCTATGCTGCTTGACTTCGGTGATCGGACGAGAACCGGTATATTCAGCATGGTATGGTCGTAGGCAAAGGACATCATTGTTAAACCTATTTAAGAGTAAACAATGACGTCATCGTCTGAATTTGTTTTTTTTTCTTCTTCTTCCGGAAATGCGCCCCCAACGAGTATGGAATGGGGTAGTAGTTTCAGATGTTCATGATTATTGTTTCCAAGTGACCGACTGAGTGACGAAACGGGTTTAGCCTGAACACCAACCAAGAGACTCTGCAGATGGAGCTCTTGTTGAACTATATTGAGGTATTAATTACTCCAGAGCTGAACTTCTATGCCCTTTTCAGATCGGGTCTAACTTGGGGATGAGGAATATAACAAGATGACATCATAGTCGAAATTAGCCTTAGATTGGTGAGAAGACTAGCGAAGGAGCAGACCTCGACACGGGATTCGTTCATGACGTAACTTTCAGCATGCGCACCAAGACGTGTGCGCATTGACACGTACTGTCTTGGAAACGGTTGAGGGTGAAACATTGTGCCATAATAATATGCTACATGAAGGATGGAATAAAAGAAAAAAGAGGAGCCAGGCCGGGGAGAGGGAGACGGGAGTTTGTTAAAGAGGTGGAGAAGGGAAGGAAGGATGGAGTTAGAGGTCGATAATGAGCTTCTTTTAGAAGGGAAGAGCCACCAAAACCTGGTCGTCGTTTTCTTTGCTCCCTGTCTTTCCTCCAGAAAGAGGGATGATAATAATTCCTCTGTGGGAATTTGAAGAGGGGAAGAACAAAAAGGGGAGAAATACAAAACACCTTTAAAAAAAAAAGAAAAAAAGAAGGAGGACAAGGGAAGGTAAGAGAAGGATGTCTACATGTCAAGCAACAAAATGCCTACAACACCCGGTATTCCCAGGCGGTCTCCCATCCAAGTACTAACCGGGCCCTATGCTGCTTGACTTCGGTGATCGGACGAGAACCGGTATATTCAGCATGGTATGGTCGTAGGCAAAGGACATCATTGTTAAACCTATTTAAGAGTAAACAATGACGTCATCGTCTGAATTTGTTTTTTTTTCTTCTTCTTCCGGAAATGCGCCCCCAACGAGTATGGAATGGGGTAGTAGTTTCAGATGTTCATGATTATTGTTTCCAAGTGACCGACTGAGTGACGAAACGGGTTTAGCCTGAACACCAACCAAGAGACTCTGCAGATGGAGCTCTTGTTGAACTATATTGAGGTATTAATTACTCCAGAGCTGAACTTCTATGCCCTTTTCAGATCGGGTCTAACTTGGGGATGAGGAATATAACAAGATGACATCATAGTCGAAATTAGCCTTAGATTGGTGAGAAGACTAGCGAAGGAGCAGACCTCGACACGGGATTCGTTCATGACGTAACTTTCAGCATGCGCACCAAGACGTGTGCGCATTGACACGTACTGTCTTGGAAACGGTTGAGGGTGAAACATTGTGCCATAATAATATGCTACATGAAGGATGGAATAAAAGAAAAAAGAGGAGCCAGGCCGGGGAGAGGGAGACGGGAGTTTGTTAAAGAGGTGGAGAAGGGAAGGAAGGATGGAGTTAGAGGTCGATAATGAGCTTCTTTTAGAAGGGAAGAGCCACCAAAACCTGGTCGTCGTTTTCTTTGCTCCCTGTCTTTCCTCCAGAAAGAGGGATGATAATAATTCCTCTGTGGGAATTTGAAGAGGGGAAGAACAAAAAGGGGAGAAATACAAAACACCTTTAAAAAAAAAAGAAAAAAAGAAGGAGGACAAGGGAAGGTAAGAGAAGGATGTCTACATGTCAAGCAACAAAATGCCTACAACACCCGGTATTCCCAGGCGGTCTCCCATCCAAGTACTAACCGGGCCCTATGCTGCTTGACTTCGGTGATCGGACGAGAACCGGTATATTCAGCATGGTATGGTCGTAGGCAAAGGACATCATTGTTAAACCTATTTAAGAGTAAACAATGACGTCATCGTCTGAATTTGTTTTTTTTTCTTCTTCTTCCGGAAATGCGCCCCCAACGAGTATGGAATGGGGTAGTAGTTTCAGATGTTCATGATTATTGTTTCCAAGTGACCGACTGAGTGACGAAACGGGTTTAGCCTGAACACCAACCAAGAGACTCTGCAGATGGAGCTCTTGTTGAACTATATTGAGGTATTAATTACTCCAGAGCTGAACTTCTATGCCCTTTTCAGATCGGGTCTAACTTGGGGATGAGGAATATAACAAGATGACATCATAGTCGAAATTAGCCTTAGATTGGTGAGAAGACTAGCGAAGGAGCAGACCTCGACACGGGATTCGTTCATGACGTAACTTTCAGCATGCGCACCAAGACGTGTGCGCATTGACACGTACTGTCTTGGAAACGGTTGAGGGTGAAACATTGTGCCATAATAATATGCTACATGAAGGATGGAATAAAAGAAAAAAGAGGAGCCAGGCCGGGGAGAGGGAGACGGGAGTTTGTTAAAGAGGTGGAGAAGGGAAGGAAGGATGGAGTTAGAGGTCGATAATGAGCTTCTTTTAGAAGGGAAGAGCCACCAAAACCTGGTCGTCGTTTTCTTTGCTCCCTGTCTTTCCTCCAGAAAGAGGGATGATAATAATTCCTCTGTGGGAATTTGAAGAGGGGAAGAACAAAAAGGGGAGAAATACAAAACACCTTTAAAAAAAAAAGAAAAAAAGAAGGAGGACAAGGGAAGGTAAGAGAAGGATGTCTACATGTCAAGCAACAAAATGCCTACAACACCCGGTATTCCCAGGCGGTCTCCCATCCAAGTACTAACCGGGCCCTATGCTGCTTGACTTCGGTGATCGGACGAGAACCGGTATATTCAGCATGGTATGGTCGTAGGCAAAGGACATCATTGTTAAACCTATTTAAGAGTAAACAATGACGTCATCGTCTGAATTTGTTTTTTTTTCTTCTTCTTCCGGAAATGCGCCCCCAACGAGTATGGAATGGGGTAGTAGTTTCAGATGTTCATGATTATTGTTTCCAAGTGACCGACTGAGTGACGAAACGGGTTTAGCCTGAACACCAACCAAGAGACTCTGCAGATGGAGCTCTTGTTGAACTATATTGAGGTATTAATTACTCCAGAGCTGAACTTCTATGCCCTTTTCAGATCGGGTCTAACTTGGGGATGAGGAATATAACAAGATGACATCATAGTCGAAATTAGCCTTAGATTGGTGAGAAGACTAGCGAAGGAGCAGACCTCGACACGGGATTCGTTCATGACGTAACTTTCAGCATGCGCACCAAGACGTGTGCGCATTGACACGTACTGTCTTGGAAACGGTTGAGGGTGAAACATTGTGCCATAATAATATGCTACATGAAGGATGGAATAAAAGAAAAAAGAGGAGCCAGGCCGGGGAGAGGGAGACGGGAGTTTGTTAAAGAGGTGGAGAAGGGAAGGAAGGATGGAGTTAGAGGTCGATAATGAGCTTCTTTTAGAAGGGAAGAGCCACCAAAACCTGGTCGTCGTTTTCTTTGCTCCCTGTCTTTCCTCCAGAAAGAGGGATGATAATAATTCCTCTGTGGGAATTTGAAGAGGGGAAGAACAAAAAGGGGAGAAATACAAAACACCTTTAAAAAAAAAAGAAAAAAAGAAGGAGGACAAGGGAAGGTAAGAGAAGGATGTCTACATGTCAAGCAACAAAATGCCTACAACACCCGGTATTCCCAGGCGGTCTCCCATCCAAGTACTAACCGGGCCCTATGCTGCTTGACTTCGGTGATCGGACGAGAACCGGTATATTCAGCATGGTATGGTCGTAGGCAAAGGACATCATTGTTAAACCTATTTAAGAGTAAACAATGACGTCATCGTCTGAATTTGTTTTTTTTTCTTCTTCTTCCGGAAATGCGCCCCCAACGAGTATGGAATGGGGTAGTAGTTTCAGATGTTCATGATTATTGTTTCCAAGTGACCGACTGAGTGACGAAACGGGTTTAGCCTGAACACCAACCAAGAGACTCTGCAGATGGAGCTCTTGTTGAACTATATTGAGGTATTAATTACTCCAGAGCTGAACTTCTATGCCCTTTTCAGATCGGGTCTAACTTGGGGATGAGGAATATAACAAGATGACATCATAGTCGAAATTAGCCTTAGATTGGTGAGAAGACTAGCGAAGGAGCAGACCTCGACACGGGATTCGTTCATGACGTAACTTTCAGCATGCGCACCAAGACGTGTGCGCATTGACACGTACTGTCTTGGAAACGGTTGAGGGTGAAACATTGTGCCATAATAATATGCTACATGAAGGATGGAATAAAAGAAAAAAGAGGAGCCAGGCCGGGGAGAGGGAGACGGGAGTTTGTTAAAGAGGTGGAGAAGGGAAGGAAGGATGGAGTTAGAGGTCGATAATGAGCTTCTTTTAGAAGGGAAGAGCCACCAAAACCTGGTCGTCGTTTTCTTTGCTCCCTGTCTTTCCTCCAGAAAGAGGGATGATAATAATTCCTCTGTGGGAATTTGAAGAGGGGAAGAACAAAAAGGGGAGAAATACAAAACACCTTTAAAAAAAAAAGAAAAAAAGAAGGAGGACAAGGGAAGGTAAGAGAAGGATGTCTACATGTCAAGCAACAAAATGCCTACAACACCCGGTATTCCCAGGCGGTCTCCCATCCAAGTACTAACCGGGCCCTATGCTGCTTGACTTCGGTGATCGGACGAGAACCGGTATATTCAGCATGGTATGGTCGTAGGCAAAGGACATCATTGTTAAACCTATTTAAGAGTAAACAATGACGTCATCGTCTGAATTTGTTTTTTTTTCTTCTTCTTCCGGAAATGCGCCCCCAACGAGTATGGAATGGGGTAGTAGTTTCAGATGTTCATGATTATTGTTTCCAAGTGACCGACTGAGTGACGAAACGGGTTTAGCCTGAACACCAACCAAGAGACTCTGCAGATGGAGCTCTTGTTGAACTATATTGAGGTATTAATTACTCCAGAGCTGAACTTCTATGCCCTTTTCAGATCGGGTCTAACTTGGGGATGAGGAATATAACAAGATGACATCATAGTCGAAATTAGCCTTAGATTGGTGAGAAGACTAGCGAAGGAGCAGACCTCGACACGGGATTCGTTCATGACGTAACTTTCAGCATGCGCACCAAGACGTGTGCGCATTGACACGTACTGTCTTGGAAACGGTTGAGGGTGAAACATTGTGCCATAATAATATGCTACATGAAGGATGGAATAAAAGAAAAAAGAGGAGCCAGGCCGGGGAGAGGGAGACGGGAGTTTGTTAAAGAGGTGGAGAAGGGAAGGAAGGATGGAGTTAGAGGTCGATAATGAGCTTCTTTTAGAAGGGAAGAGCCACCAAAACCTGGTCGTCGTTTTCTTTGCTCCCTGTCTTTCCTCCAGAAAGAGGGATGATAATAATTCCTCTGTGGGAATTTGAAGAGGGGAAGAACAAAAAGGGGAGAAATACAAAACACCTTTAAAAAAAAAAGAAAAAAAGAAGGAGGACAAGGGAAGGTAAGAGAAGGATGTCTACATGTCAAGCAACAAAATGCCTACAACACCCGGTATTCCCAGGCGGTCTCCCATCCAAGTACTAACCGGGCCCTATGCTGCTTGACTTCGGTGATCGGACGAGAACCGGTATATTCAGCATGGTATGGTCGTAGGCAAAGGACATCATTGTTAAACCTATTTAAGAGTAAACAATGACGTCATCGTCTGAATTTGTTTTTTTTTCTTCTTCTTCCGGAAATGCGCCCCCAACGAGTATGGAATGGGGTAGTAGTTTCAGATGTTCATGATTATTGTTTCCAAGTGACCGACTGAGTGACGAAACGGGTTTAGCCTGAACACCAACCAAGAGACTCTGCAGATGGAGCTCTTGTTGAACTATATTGAGGTATTAATTACTCCAGAGCTGAACTTCTATGCCCTTTTCAGATCGGGTCTAACTTGGGGATGAGGAATATAACAAGATGACATCATAGTCGAAATTAGCCTTAGATTGGTGAGAAGACTAGCGAAGGAGCAGACCTCGACACGGGATTCGTTCATGACGTAACTTTCAGCATGCGCACCAAGACGTGTGCGCATTGACACGTACTGTCTTGGAAACGGTTGAGGGTGAAACATTGTGCCATAATAATATGCTACATGAAGGATGGAATAAAAGAAAAAAGAGGAGCCAGGCCGGGGAGAGGGAGACGGGAGTTTGTTAAAGAGGTGGAGAAGGGAAGGAAGGATGGAGTTAGAGGTCGATAATGAGCTTCTTTTAGAAGGGAAGAGCCACCAAAACCTGGTCGTCGTTTTCTTTGCTCCCTGTCTTTCCTCCAGAAAGAGGGATGATAATAATTCCTCTGTGGGAATTTGAAGAGGGGAAGAACAAAAAGGGGAGAAATACAAAACACCTTTAAAAAAAAAAGAAAAAAAGAAGGAGGACAAGGGAAGGTAAGAGAAGGATGTCTACATGTCAAGCAACAAAATGCCTACAACACCCGGTATTCCCAGGCGGTCTCCCATCCAAGTACTAACCGGGCCCTATGCTGCTTGACTTCGGTGATCGGACGAGAACCGGTATATTCAGCATGGTATGGTCGTAGGCAAAGGACATCATTGTTAAACCTATTTAAGAGTAAACAATGACGTCATCGTCTGAATTTGTTTTTTTTTCTTCTTCTTCCGGAAATGCGCCCCCAACGAGTATGGAATGGGGTAGTAGTTTCAGATGTTCATGATTATTGTTTCCAAGTGACCGACTGAGTGACGAAACGGGTTTAGCCTGAACACCAACCAAGAGACTCTGCAGATGGAGCTCTTGTTGAACTATATTGAGGTATTAATTACTCCAGAGCTGAACTTCTATGCCCTTTTCAGATCGGGTCTAACTTGGGGATGAGGAATATAACAAGATGACATCATAGTCGAAATTAGCCTTAGATTGGTGAGAAGACTAGCGAAGGAGCAGACCTCGACACGGGATTCGTTCATGACGTAACTTTCAGCATGCGCACCAAGACGTGTGCGCATTGACACGTACTGTCTTGGAAACGGTTGAGGGTGAAACATTGTGCCATAATAATATGCTACATGAAGGATGGAATAAAAGAAAAAAGAGGAGCCAGGCCGGGGAGAGGGAGACGGGAGTTTGTTAAAGAGGTGGAGAAGGGAAGGAAGGATGGAGTTAGAGGTCGATAATGAGCTTCTTTTAGAAGGGAAGAGCCACCAAAACCTGGTCGTCGTTTTCTTTGCTCCCTGTCTTTCCTCCAGAAAGAGGGATGATAATAATTCCTCTGTGGGAATTTGAAGAGGGGAAGAACAAAAAGGGGAGAAATACAAAACACCTTTAAAAAAAAAAGAAAAAAAGAAGGAGGACAAGGGAAGGTAAGAGAAGGATGTCTACATGTCAAGCAACAAAATGCCTACAACACCCGGTATTCCCAGGCGGTCTCCCATCCAAGTACTAACCGGGCCCTATGCTGCTTGACTTCGGTGATCGGACGAGAACCGGTATATTCAGCATGGTATGGTCGTAGGCAAAGGACATCATTGTTAAACCTATTTAAGAGTAAACAATGACGTCATCGTCTGAATTTGTTTTTTTTCTTCTTCTTCCGGAAATGCGCCCCCAACGAGTATGGAATGGGGTAGTAGTTTCAGATGTTCATGATTATTGTTTCCAAGTGACCGACTGAGTGACGAAACGGGTTTAGCCTGAACACCAACCAAGAGACTCTGCAGATGGAGCTCTTGTTGAACTATATTGAGGTATTAATTACTCCAGAGCTGAACTTCTATGCCCTTTTCAGATCGGGTCTAACTTGGGGATGAGGAATATAACAAGATGACATCATAGTCGAAATTAGCCTTAGATTGGTGAGAAGACTAGCGAAGGAGCAGACCTCGACACGGGATTCGTTCATGACGTAACTTTCAGCATGCGCACCAAGACGTGTGCGCATTGACACGTACTGTCTTGGAAACGGTTGAGGGTGAAACATTGTGCCATAATAATATGCTACATGAAGGATGGAATAAAAGAAAAAAGAGGAGCCAGGCCGGGGAGAGGGAGACGGGAGTTTGTTAAAGAGGTGGAGAAGGGAAGGAAGGATGGAGTTAGAGGTCGATAATGAGCTTCTTTTAGAAGGGAAGAGCCACCAAAACCTGGTCGTCGTTTTCTTTGCTCCCTGTCTTTCCTCCAGAAAGAGGGATGATAATAATTCCTCTGTGGGAATTTGAAGAGGGGAAGAACAAAAAGGGGAGAAATACAAAACACCTTTAAAAAAAAAAGAAAAAAAGAAGGAGGACAAGGGAAGGTAAGAGAAGGATGTCTACATGTCAAGCAACAAAATGCCTACAACACCCGGTATTCCCAGGCGGTCTCCCATCCAAGTACTAACCGGGCCCTATGCTGCTTGACTTCGGTGATCGGACGAGAACCGGTATATTCAGCATGGTATGGTCGTAGGCAAAGGACATCATTGTTAAACCTATTTAAGAGTAAACAATGACGTCATCGTCTGAATTTGTTTTTTTTCTTCTTCTTCCGGAAATGCGCCCCCAATGAGTATGGAATGGGGTAGTAGTTTCAGATGTTCATGATTATTGTTTCCAAGTGACCGACTGAGTGACGAAACGGGTTTAGCCTGAACACCAACCAAGAGACTCTGCAGATGGAGCTCTTGTTGAACTATATTGAGGTATTAATTACTCCAGAGCTGAACTTCTATGCCCTTTTCAGATCGGGTCTAACTTGGGGATGAGGAATATAACAAGATGACATCATAGTCGAAATTAGCCTTAGATTGGTGAGAAGACTAGCGAAGGAGCAGACCTCGACACGGGATTCGTTCATGACGTAACTTTCAGCATGCGCACCAAGACGTGTGCGCATTGACACGTACTGTCTTGGAAACGGTTGAGGGTGAAACATTGTGCCATAATAATATGCTACATGAAGGATGGAATAAAAGAAAAAAGAGGAGCCAGGCCGGGGAGAGGGAGACGGGAGTTTGTTAAAGAGGTGGAGAAGGGAAGGAAGGATGGAGTTAGAGGTCGATAATGAGCTTCTTTTAGAAGGGAAGAGCCACCAAAACCTGGTCGTCGTTTTCTTTGCTCCCTGTCTTTCCTCCAGAAAGAGGGATGATAATAATTCCTCTGTGGGAATTTGAAGAGGGGAAGAACAAAAAGGGGAGAAATACAAAACACCTTTAAAAAAAAAAGAAAAAAAGAAGGAGGACAAGGGAAGGTAAGAGAAGGATGTCTACATGTCAAGCAACAAAATGCCTACAACACCCGGTATTCCCAGGCGGTCTCCCATCCAAGTACTAACCGGGCCCTATGCTGCTTGACTTCGGTGATCGGACGAGAACCGGTATATTCAGCATGGTATGGTCGTAGGCAAAGGACATCATTGTTAAACCTATTTAAGAGTAAACAATGACGTCATCGTCTGAATTTGTTTTTTTTCTTCTTCTTCCGGAAATGCGCCCCCAACGAGTATGGAATGGGGTAGTAGTTTCAGATGTTCATGATTATTGTTTCCAAGTGACCGACTGAGTGACGAAACGGGTTTAGCCTGAACACCAACCAAGAGACTCTGCAGATGGAGCTCTTGTTGAACTATATTGAGGTATTAATTACTCCAGAGCTGAACTTCTATGCCCTTTTCAGATCGGGTCTAACTTGGGGATGAGGAATATAACAAGATGACATCATAGTCGAAATTAGCCTTAGATTGGTGAGAAGACTAGCGAAGGAGCAGACCTCGACACGGGATTCGTTCATGACGTAACTTTCAGCATGCGCACCAAGACGTGTGCGCATTGACACGTACTGTCTTGGAAACGGTTGAGGGTGAAACATTGTGCCATAATAATATGCTACATGAAGGATGGAATAAAAGAAAAAAGAGGAGCCAGGCCGGGGAGAGGGAGACGGGAGTTTGTTAAAGAGGTGGAGAAGGGAAGGAAGGATGGAGTTAGAGGTCGATAATGAGCTTCTTTTAGAAGGGAAGAGCCACCAAAACCTGGTCGTCGTTTTCTTTGCTCCCTGTCTTTCCTCCAGAAAGAGGGATGATAATAATTCCTCTGTGGGAATTTGAAGAGGGGAAGAACAAAAAGGGGAGAAATACAAAACACCTTTAAAAAAAAAAGAAAAAAAGAAGGAGGACAAGGGAAGGTAAGAGAAGGATGTCTACATGTCAAGCAACAAAATGCCTACAACACCCGGTATTCCCAGGCGGTCTCCCATCCAAGTACTAACCGGGCCCTATGCTGCTTGACTTCGGTGATCGGACGAGAACCGGTATATTCAGCATGGTATGGTCGTAGGCAAAGGACATCATTGTTAAACCTATTTAAGAGTAAACAATGACGTCATCGTCTGAATTTGTTTTTTTTCTTCTTCTTCCGGAAATGCGCCCCCAACGAGTATGGAATGGGGTAGTAGTTTCAGATGTTCATGATTATTGTTTCCAAGTGACCGACTGAGTGACGAAACGGGTTTAGCCTGAACACCAACCAAGAGACTCTGCAGATGGAGCTCTTGTTGAACTATATTGAGGTATTAATTACTCCAGAGCTGAACTTCTATGCCCTTTTCAGATCGGGTCTAACTTGGGGATGAGGAATATAACAAGATGACATCATAGTCGAAATTAGCCTTAGATTGGTGAGAAGACTAGCGAAGGAGCAGACCTCGACACGGGATTCGTTCATGACGTAACTTTCAGCATGCGCACCAAGACGTGTGCGCATTGACACGTACTGTCTTGGAAACGGTTGAGGGTGAAACATTGTGCCATAATAATATGCTACATGAAGGATGGAATAAAAGAAAAAAGAGGAGCCAGGCCGGGGAGAGGGAGACGGGAGTTTGTTAAAGAGGTGGAGAAGGGAAGGAAGGATGGAGTTAGAGGTCGATAATGAGCTTCTTTTAGAAGGGAAGAGCCACCAAAACCTGGTCGTCGTTTTCTTTGCTCCCTGTCTTTCCTCCAGAAAGAGGGATGATAATAATTCCTCTGTGGGAATTTGAAGAGGGGAAGAACAAAAAGGGGAGAAATACAAAACACCTTTAAAAAAAAAAGAAAAAAAGAAGGAGGACAAGGGAAGGTAAGAGAAGGATGTCTACATGTCAAGCAACAAAATGCCTACAACACCCGGTATTCCCAGGCGGTCTCCCATCCAAGTACTAACCGGGCCCTATGCTGCTTGACTTCGGTGATCGGACGAGAACCGGTATATTCAGCATGGTATGGTCGTAGGCAAAGGACATCATTGTTAAACCTATTTAAGAGTAAACAATGACGTCATCGTCTGAATTTGTTTTTTTTTCTTCTTCTTCCGGAAATGCGCCCCCAACGAGTATGGAATGGGGTAGTAGTTTCAGATGTTCATGATTATTGTTTCCAAGTGACCGACTGAGTGACGAAACGGGTTTAGCCTGAACACCAACCAAGAGACTCTGCAGATGGAGCTCTTGTTGAACTATATTGAGGTATTAATTACTCCAGAGCTGAACTTCTATGCCCTTTTCAGATCGGGTCTAACTTGGGGATGAGGAATATAACAAGATGACATCATAGTCGAAATTAGCCTTAGATTGGTGAGAAGACTAGCGAAGGAGCAGACCTCGACACGGGATTCGTTCATGACGTAACTTTCAGCATGCGCACCAAGACGTGTGCGCATTGACACGTACTGTCTTGGAAACGGTTGAGGGTGAAACATTGTGCCATAATAATATGCTACATGAAGGATGGAATAAAAGAAAAAAGAGGAGCCAGGCCGGGGAGAGGGAGACGGGAGTTTGTTAAAGAGGTGGAGAAGGGAAGGAAGGATGGAGTTAGAGGTCGATAATGAGCTTCTTTTAGAAGGGAAGAGCCACCAAAACCTGGTCGTCGTTTTCTTTGCTCCCTGTCTTTCCTCCAGAAAGAGGGATGATAATAATTCCTCTGTGGGAATTTGAAGAGGGGAAGAACAAAAAGGGGAGAAATACAAAACACCTTTAAAAAAAAAAGAAAAAAAGAAGGAGGACAAGGGAAGGTAAGAGAAGGATGTCTACATGTCAAGCAACAAAATGCCTACAACACCCGGTATTCCCAGGCGGTCTCCCATCCAAGTACTAACCGGGCCCTATGCTGCTTGACTTCGGTGATCGGACGAGAACCGGTATATTCAGCATGGTATGGTCGTAGGCAAAGGACATCATTGTTAAACCTATTTAAGAGTAAACAATGACGTCATCGTCTGAATTTGTTTTTTTTCTTCTTCTTCCGGAAATGCGCCCCCAACGAGTATGGAATGGGGTAGTAGTTTCAGATGTTCATGATTATTGTTTCCAAGTGACCGACTGAGTGACGAAACGGGTTTAGCCTGAACACCAACCAAGAGACTCTGCAGATGGAGCTCTTGTTGAACTATATTGAGGTATTAATTACTCCAGAGCTGAACTTCTATGCCCTTTTCAGATCGGGTCTAACTTGGGGATGAGGAATATAACAAGATGACATCATAGTCGAAATTAGCCTTAGATTGGTGAGAAGACTAGCGAAGGAGCAGACCTCGACACGGGATTCGTTCATGACGTAACTTTCAGCATGCGCACCAAGACGTGTGCGCATTGACACGTACTGTCTTGGAAACGGTTGAGGGTGAAACATTGTGCCATAATAATATGCTACATGAAGGATGGAATAAAAGAAAAAAGAGGAGCCAGGCCGGGGAGAGGGAGACGGGAGTTTGTTAAAGAGGTGGAGAAGGGAAGGAAGGATGGAGTTAGAGGTCGATAATGAGCTTCTTTTAGAAGGGAAGAGCCACCAAAACCTGGTCGTCGTTTTCTTTGCTCCCTGTCTTTCCTCCAGAAAGAGGGATGATAATAATTCCTCTGTGGGAATTTGAAGAGGGGAAGAACAAAAAGGGGAGAAATACAAAACACCTTTAAAAAAAAAAGAAAAAAAGAAGGAGGACAAGGGAAGGTAAGAGAAGGATGTCTACATGTCAAGCAACAAAATGCCTACAACACCCGGTATTCCCAGGCGGTCTCCCATCCAAGTACTAACCGGGCCCTATGCTGCTTGACTTCGGTGATCGGACGAGAACCGGTATATTCAGCATGGTATGGTCGTAGGCAAAGGACATCATTGTTAAACCTATTTAAGAGTAAACAATGACGTCATCGTCTGAATTTGTTTTTTTTTCTTCTTCTTCCGGAAATGCGCCCCCAACGAGTATGGAATGGGGTAGTAGTTTCAGATGTTCATGATTATTGTTTCCAAGTGACCGACTGAGTGACGAAACGGGTTTAGCCTGAACACCAACCAAGAGACTCTGCAGATGGAGCTCTTGTTGAACTATATTGAGGTATTAATTACTCCAGAGCTGAACTTCTATGCCCTTTTCAGATCGGGTCTAACTTGGGGATGAGGAATATAACAAGATGACATCATAGTCGAAATTAGCCTTAGATTGGTGAGAAGACTAGCGAAGGAGCAGACCTCGACACGGGATTCGTTCATGACGTAACTTTCAGCATGCGCACCAAGACGTGTGCGCATTGACACGTACTGTCTTGGAAACGGTTGAGGGTGAAACATTGTGCCATAATAATATGCTACATGAAGGATGGAATAAAAGAAAAAAGAGGAGCCAGGCCGGGGAGAGGGAGACGGGAGTTTGTTAAAGAGGTGGAGAAGGGAAGGAAGGATGGAGTTAGAGGTCGATAATGAGCTTCTTTTAGAAGGGAAGAGCCACCAAAACCTGGTCGTCGTTTTCTTTGCTCCCTGTCTTTCCTCCAGAAAGAGGGATGATAATAATTCCTCTGTGGGAATTTGAAGAGGGGAAGAACAAAAAGGGGAGAAATACAAAACACCTTTAAAAAAAAAAGAAAAAAAGAAGGAGGACAAGGGAAGGTAAGAGAAGGATGTCTACATGTCAAGCAACAAAATGCCTACAACACCCGGTATTCCCAGGCGGTCTCCCATCCAAGTACTAACCGGGCCCTATGCTGCTTGACTTCGGTGATCGGACGAGAACCGGTATATTCAGCATGGTATGGTCGTAGGCAAAGGACATCATTGTTAAACCTATTTAAGAGTAAACAATGACGTCATCGTCTGAATTTGTTTTTTTTCTTCTTCTTCCGGAAATGCGCCCCCAACGAGTATGGAATGGGGTAGTAGTTTCAGATGTTCATGATTATTGTTTCCAAGTGACCGACTGAGTGACGAAACGGGTTTAGCCTGAACACCAACCAAGAGACTCTGCAGATGGAGCTCTTGTTGAACTATATTGAGGTATTAATTACTCCAGAGCTGAACTTCTATGCCCTTTTCAGATCGGGTCTAACTTGGGGATGAGGAATATAACAAGATGACATCATAGTCGAAATTAGCCTTAGATTGGTGAGAAGACTAGCGAAGGAGCAGACCTCGACACGGGATTCGTTCATGACGTAACTTTCAGCATGCGCACCAAGACGTGTGCGCATTGACACGTACTGTCTTGGAAACGGTTGAGGGTGAAACATTGTGCCATAATAATATGCTACATGAAGGATGGAATAAAAGAAAAAAGAGGAGCCAGGCCGGGGAGAGGGAGACGGGAGTTTGTTAAAGAGGTGGAGAAGGGAAGGAAGGATGGAGTTAGAGGTCGATAATGAGCTTCTTTTAGAAGGGAAGAGCCACCAAAACCTGGTCGTCGTTTTCTTTGCTCCCTGTCTTTCCTCCAGAAAGAGGGATGATAATAATTCCTCTGTGGGAATTTGAAGAGGGGAAGAACAAAAAGGGGAGAAATACAAAACACCTTTAAAAAAAAAAGAAAAAAAGAAGGAGGACAAGGGAAGGTAAGAGAAGGATGTCTACATGTCAAGCAACAAAATGCCTACAACACCCGGTATTCCCAGGCGGTCTCCCATCCAAGTACTAACCGGGCCCTATGCTGCTTGACTTCGGTGATCGGACGAGAACCGGTATATTCAGCATGGTATGGTCGTAGGCAAAGGACATCATTGTTAAACCTATTTAAGAGTAAACAATGACGTCATCGTCTGAATTTGTTTTTTTTTCTTCTTCTTCCGGAAATGCGCCCCCAACGAGTATGGAATGGGGTAGTAGTTTCAGATGTTCATGATTATTGTTTCCAAGTGACCGACTGAGTGACGAAACGGGTTTAGCCTGAACACCAACCAAGAGACTCTGCAGATGGAGCTCTTGTTGAACTATATTGAGGTATTAATTACTCCAGAGCTGAACTTCTATGCCCTTTTCAGATCGGGTCTAACTTGGGGATGAGGAATATAACAAGATGACATCATAGTCGAAATTAGCCTTAGATTGGTGAGAAGACTAGCGAAGGAGCAGACCTCGACACGGGATTCGTTCATGACGTAACTTTCAGCATGCGCACCAAGACGTGTGCGCATTGACACGTACTGTCTTGGAAACGGTTGAGGGTGAAACATTGTGCCATAATAATATGCTACATGAAGGATGGAATAAAAGAAAAAAGAGGAGCCAGGCCGGGGAGAGGGAGACGGGAGTTTGTTAAAGAGGTGGAGAAGGGAAGGAAGGATGGAGTTAGAGGTCGATAATGAGCTTCTTTTAGAAGGGAAGAGCCACCAAAACCTGGTCGTCGTTTTCTTTGCTCCCTGTCTTTCCTCCAGAAAGAGGGATGATAATAATTCCTCTGTGGGAATTTGAAGAGGGGAAGAACAAAAAGGGGAGAAATACAAAACACCTTTAAAAAAAAAAGAAAAAAAGAAGGAGGACAAGGGAAGGTAAGAGAAGGATGTCTACATGTCAAGCAACAAAATGCCTACAACACCCGGTATTCCCAGGCGGTCTCCCATCCAAGTACTAACCGGGCCCTATGCTGCTTGACTTCGGTGATCGGACGAGAACCGGTATATTCAGCATGGTATGGTCGTAGGCAAAGGACATCATTGTTAAACCTATTTAAGAGTAAACAATGACGTCATCGTCTGAATTTGTTTTTTTTTCTTCTTCTTCCGGAAATGCGCCCCCAACGAGTATGGAATGGGGTAGTAGTTTCAGATGTTCATGATTATTGTTTCCAAGTGACCGACTGAGTGACGAAACGGGTTTAGCCTGAACACCAACCAAGAGACTCTGCAGATGGAGCTCTTGTTGAACTATATTGAGGTATTAATTACTCCAGAGCTGAACTTCTATGCCCTTTTCAGATCGGGTCTAACTTGGGGATGAGGAATATAACAAGATGACATCATAGTCGAAATTAGCCTTAGATTGGTGAGAAGACTAGCGAAGGAGCAGACCTCGACACGGGATTCGTTCATGACGTAACTTTCAGCATGCGCACCAAGACGTGTGCGCATTGACACGTACTGTCTTGGAAACGGTTGAGGGTGAAACATTGTGCCATAATAATATGCTACATGAAGGATGGAATAAAAGAAAAAAGAGGAGCCAGGCCGGGGAGAGGGAGACGGGAGTTTGTTAAAGAGGTGGAGAAGGGAAGGAAGGATGGAGTTAGAGGTCGATAATGAGCTTCTTTTAGAAGGGAAGAGCCACCAAAACCTGGTCGTCGTTTTCTTTGCTCCCTGTCTTTCCTCCAGAAAGAGGGATGATAATAATTCCTCTGTGGGAATTTGAAGAGGGGAAGAACAAAAAGGGGAGAAATACAAAACACCTTTAAAAAAAAAAGAAAAAAAGAAGGAGGACAAGGGAAGGTAAGAGAAGGATGTCTACATGTCAAGCAACAAAATGCCTACAACACCCGGTATTCCCAGGCGGTCTCCCATCCAAGTACTAACCGGGCCCTATGCTGCTTGACTTCGGTGATCGGACGAGAACCGGTATATTCAGCATGGTATGGTCGTAGGCAAAGGACATCATTGTTAAACCTATTTAAGAGTAAACAATGACGTCATCGTCTGAATTTGTTTTTTTTTCTTCTTCTTCCGGAAATGCGCCCCCAACGAGTATGGAATGGGGTAGTAGTTTCAGATGTTCATGATTATTGTTTCCAAGTGACCGACTGAGTGACGAAACGGGTTTAGCCTGAACACCAACCAAGAGACTCTGCAGATGGAGCTCTTGTTGAACTATATTGAGGTATTAATTACTCCAGAGCTGAACTTCTATGCCCTTTTCAGATCGGGTCTAACTTGGGGATGAGGAATATAACAAGATGACATCATAGTCGAAATTAGCCTTAGATTGGTGAGAAGACTAGCGAAGGAGCAGACCTCGACACGGGATTCGTTCATGACGTAACTTTCAGCATGCGCACCAAGACGTGTGCGCATTGACACGTACTGTCTTGGAAACGGTTGAGGGTGAAACATTGTGCCATAATAATATGCTACATGAAGGATGGAATAAAAGAAAAAAGAGGAGCCAGGCCGGGGAGAGGGAGACGGGAGTTTGTTAAAGAGGTGGAGAAGGGAAGGAAGGATGGAGTTAGAGGTCGATAATGAGCTTCTTTTAGAAGGGAAGAGCCACCAAAACCTGGTCGTCGTTTTCTTTGCTCCCTGTCTTTCCTCCAGAAAGAGGGATGATAATAATTCCTCTGTGGGAATTTGAAGAGGGGAAGAACAAAAAGGGGAGAAATACAAAACACCTTTAAAAAAAAAAGAAAAAAAGAAGGAGGACAAGGGAAGGTAAGAGAAGGATGTCTACATGTCAAGCAACAAAATGCCTACAACACCCGGTATTCCCAGGCGGTCTCCCATCCAAGTACTAACCGGGCCCTATGCTGCTTGACTTCGGTGATCGGACGAGAACCGGTATATTCAGCATGGTATGGTCGTAGGCAAAGGACATCATTGTTAAACCTATTTAAGAGTAAACAATGACGTCATCGTCTGAATTTGTTTTTTTTCTTCTTCTTCCGGAAATGCGCCCCCAACGAGTATGGAATGGGGTAGTAGTTTCAGATGTTCATGATTATTGTTTCCAAGTGACCGACTGAGTGACGAAACGGGTTTAGCCTGAACACCAACCAAGAGACTCTGCAGATGGAGCTCTTGTTGAACTATATTGAGGTATTAATTACTCCAGAGCTGAACTTCTATGCCCTTTTCAGATCGGGTCTAACTTGGGGATGAGGAATATAACAAGATGACATCATAGTCGAAATTAGCCTTAGATTGGTGAGAAGACTAGCGAAGGAGCAGACCTCGACACGGGATTCGTTCATGACGTAACTTTCAGCATGCGCACCAAGACGTGTGCGCATTGACACGTACTGTCTTGGAAACGGTTGAGGGTGAAACATTGTGCCATAATAATATGCTACATGAAGGATGGAATAAAAGAAAAAAGAGGAGCCAGGCCGGGGAGAGGGAGACGGGAGTTTGTTAAAGAGGTGGAGAAGGGAAGGAAGGATGGAGTTAGAGGTCGATAATGAGCTTCTTTTAGAAGGGAAGAGCCACCAAAACCTGGTCGTCGTTTTCTTTGCTCCCTGTCTTTCCTCCAGAAAGAGGGATGATAATAATTCCTCTGTGGGAATTTGAAGAGGGGAAGAACAAAAAGGGGAGAAATACAAAACACCTTTAAAAAAAAAAGAAAAAAAGAAGGAGGACAAGGGAAGGTAAGAGAAGGATGTCTACATGTCAAGCAACAAAATGCCTACAACACCCGGTATTCCCAGGCGGTCTCCCATCCAAGTACTAACCGGGCCCTATGCTGCTTGACTTCGGTGATCGGACGAGAACCGGTATATTCAGCATGGTATGGTCGTAGGCAAAGGACATCATTGTTAAACCTATTTAAGAGTAAACAATGACGTCATCGTCTGAATTTGTTTTTTTTCTTCTTCTTCCGGAAATGCGCCCCCAACGAGTATGGAATGGGGTAGTAGTTTCAGATGTTCATGATTATTGTTTCCAAGTGACCGACTGAGTGACGAAACGGGTTTAGCCTGAACACCAACCAAGAGACTCTGCAGATGGAGCTCTTGTTGAACTATATTGAGGTATTAATTACTCCAGAGCTGAACTTCTATGCCCTTTTCAGATCGGGTCTAACTTGGGGATGAGGAATATAACAAGATGACATCATAGTCGAAATTAGCCTTAGATTGGTGAGAAGACTAGCGAAGGAGCAGACCTCGACACGGGATTCGTTCATGACGTAACTTTCAGCATGCGCACCAAGACGTGTGCGCATTGACACGTACTGTCTTGGAAACGGTTGAGGGTGAAACATTGTGCCATAATAATATGCTACATGAAGGATGGAATAAAAGAAAAAAGAGGAGCCAGGCCGGGGAGAGGGAGACGGGAGTTTGTTAAAGAGGTGGAGAAGGGAAGGAAGGATGGAGTTAGAGGTCGATAATGAGCTTCTTTTAGAAGGGAAGAGCCACCAAAACCTGGTCGTCGTTTTCTTTGCTCCCTGTCTTTCCTCCAGAAAGAGGGATGATAATAATTCCTCTGTGGGAATTTGAAGAGGGGAAGAACAAAAAGGGGAGAAATACAAAACACCTTTAAAAAAAAAAGGAAAAAAGAAGGAGGACAAGGGAAGGTAAGAGAAGGATGTCTACATGTCAAGCAACAAAATGCCTACAACACCCGGTATTCCCAGGCGGTCTCCCATCCAAGTACTAACCGGGCCCTATGCTGCTTGACTTCGGTGATCGGACGAGAACCGGTATATTCAGCATGGTATGGTCGTAGGCAAAGGACATCATTGTTAAACCTATTTAAGAGTAAACAATGACGTCATCGTCTGAATTTGTTTTTTTTTCTTCTTCTTCCGGAAATGCGCCCCCAACGAGTATGGAATGGGGTAGTAGTTTCAGATGTTCATGATTATTGTTTCCAAGTGACCGACTGAGTGACGAAACGGGTTTAGCCTGAACACCAACCAAGAGACTCTGCAGATGGAGCTCTTGTTGAACTATATTGAGGTATTAATTACTCCAGAGCTGAACTTCTATGCCCTTTTCAGATCGGGTCTAACTTGGGGATGAGGAATATAACAAGATGACATCATAGTCGAAATTAGCCTTAGATTGGTGAGAAGACTAGCGAAGGAGCAGACCTCGACACGGGATTCGTTCATGACGTAACTTTCAGCATGCGCACCAAGACGTGTGCGCATTGACACGTACTGTCTTGGAAACGGTTGAGGGTGAAACATTGTGCCATAATAATATGCTACATGAAGGATGGAATAAAAGAAAAAAGAGGAGCCAGGCCGGGGAGAGGGAGACGGGAGTTTGTTAAAGAGGTGGAGAAGGGAAGGAAGGATGGAGTTAGAGGTCGATAATGAGCTTCTTTTAGAAGGGAAGAGCCACCAAAACCTGGTCGTCGTTTTCTTTGCTCCCTGTCTTTCCTCCAGAAAGAGGGATGATAATAATTCCTCTGTGGGAATTTGAAGAGGGGAAGAACAAAAAGGGGAGAAATACAAAACACCTTTAAAAAAAAAAGAAAAAAAGAAGGAGGACAAGGGAAGGTAAGAGAAGGATGTCTACATGTCAAGCAACAAAATGCCTACAACACCCGGTATTCCCAGGCGGTCTCCCATCCAAGTACTAACCGGGCCCTATGCTGCTTGACTTCGGTGATCGGACGAGAACCGGTATATTCAGCATGGTATGGTCGTAGGCAAAGGACATCATTGTTAAACCTATTTAAGAGTAAACAATGACGTCATCGTCTGAATTTGTTTTTTTTCTTCTTCTTCCGGAAATGCGCCCCCAACGAGTATGGAATGGGGTAGTAGTTTCAGATGTTCATGATTATTGTTTCCAAGTGACCGACTGAGTGACGAAACGGGTTTAGCCTGAACACCAACCAAGAGACTCTGCAGATGGAGCTCTTGTTGAACTATATTGAGGTATTAATTACTCCAGAGCTGAACTTCTATGCCCTTTTCAGATCGGGTCTAACTTGGGGATGAGGAATATAACAAGATGACATCATAGTCGAAATTAGCCTTAGATTGGTGAGAAGACTAGCGAAGGAGCAGACCTCGACACGGGATTCGTTCATGACGTAACTTTCAGCATGCGCACCAAGACGTGTGCGCATTGACACGTACTGTCTTGGAAACGGTTGAGGGTGAAACATTGTGCCATAATAATATGCTACATGAAGGATGGAATAAAAGAAAAAGAGGAGCCAGGCCGGGGAGAGGGAGACGGGAGTTTGTTAAAGAGGTGGAGAAGGGAAGGAAGGATGGAGTTAGAGGTCGATAATGAGCTTCTTTTAGAAGGGAAGAGCCACCAAAACCTGGTCGTCGTTTTCTTTGCTCCCTGTCTTTCCTCCAGAAAGAGGGATGATAATAATTCCTCTGTGGGAATTTGAAGAGGGGAAGAACAAAAAGGGGAGAAATACAAAACACCTTTAAAAAAAAAAGAAAAAAAGAAGGAGGACAAGGGAAGGTAAGAGAAGGATGTCTACATGTCAAGCAACAAAATGCCTACAACACCCGGTATTCCCAGGCGGTCTCCCATCCAAGTACTAACCGGGCCCTATGCTGGCTTGACTTCGGTGATCGGACGAGAACCGGTATATTCAGCATGGTATGGTCGTAGGCAAAGGACATCATTGTTAAACCTATTTAAGAGTAAACAATGACGTCATCGTCTGAATTTGTTTTTTTTCTTCTTCTTCCGGAAATGCGCCCCCAACGAGTATGGAATGGGGTAGTAGTTTCAGATGTTCATGATTATTGTTTCCAAGTGACCGACTGAGTGACGAAACGGGTTTAGCCTGAACACCAACCAAGAGACTCTGCAGATGGAGCTCTTGTTGAACTATATTGAGGTATTAATTACTCCAGAGCTGAACTTCTATGCCCTTTTCAGATCGGGTCTAACTTGGGGATGAGGAATATAACAAGATGACATCATAGTCGAAATTAGCCTTAGATTGGTGAGAAGACTAGCGAAGGAGCAGACCTCGACACGGGATTCGTTCATGACGTAACTTTCAGCATGCGCACCAAGACGTGTGCGCATTGACACGTACTGTCTTGGAAACGGTTGAGGGTGAAACATTGTGCCATAATAATATGCTACATGAAGGATGGAATAAAAGAAAAAAGAGGAGCCAGGCCGGGGAGAGGGAGACGGG
>JAVYIG010016753.1:0-29628 GCA_035222895.1 Strongylocentrotus droebachiensis
CCCTCCCCCCCCCCCCCCCCCCCCCCTGCGTACGCGCCTGGATATATTAAATATTTTATGGGTCCAAAGGTAATTTACAATTCACGCGTTGGCTGGTATTAGACCGAAATGATGAGTCGAAAGTTCGGTATGTAATGCATTTTAGCCAGTTGCATGCAGGTGGTTGCATGAATATACATAAAATGTACAACATACAACATGTCATATACATGAATCATAATATAGCCTACTAATTATAACACTAAGTATAAACAAGTTTGAACAAAAATAATATAACATACCGTGAACAGATTACAATATAATCGTCGTGACGGGTGTAGGAGAGACCACAGATAAATGCGCCTCGGAATAGAATTTCTAGATAGACGGCGCTATAGAAATGCCTATTATTAGTAGTATTATTAGACATTGTGAGTGCAATTCATACTGAGGGAGCAATAGGCATATCCCGAGGCAATGTTGTCTAGACTTTGACCCCAGCGTTAGAAGTTCATCTGACTGACCCCAAGGCCAAACAAAACAAACACAAATTATCGTCCTTTCCTTCTCTTCTTTTTCGGACCGCCTCATTTTGTTCCATTTTTTTTTCTTCTTCATTTTTTTTCTTCATTTTTGTCTTCTTTTTTTTTCTTTTTTTCTTCATTTGTTTTCTTTTTTTTTTTCATTTTTCATTTTCATTTTTTGGTTTTGGGTTTGTTTTTTTTTTTTTTTTTTTTTTTGTTTTTTTTGTTTTTTTTTTGGGGGGGGGGGTATTTGGTATTTTTCTTCTGAAAGTGAATGAAAGCATTTAAAGGATATCTAGACGACAGGGTAAACTAAATAAATTTCACCTTGATTTTAATTGTGCACATATCGGCCTTCAAATAAAATTTAAGTTAACAAATTGATCCACTAGCATGTCTAAATACACCAAATATACAAAATAACATGAAACACCCTCATCCTCATTATTGAGAAATTATAGGAACATGTTTTACTTTCACACATTTTGGGGTCTAAAATTACCTTCTTAG
Source organism: Strongylocentrotus droebachiensis (assembly GCA_035222895.1). Taxonomy (NCBI): domain Eukaryota; kingdom Metazoa; phylum Echinodermata; class Echinoidea; order Camarodonta; family Strongylocentrotidae; genus Strongylocentrotus; species Strongylocentrotus droebachiensis. The sequence goes on from JAVYIG010016753.1 coordinate 1,014, forward strand.
CAATTTTAGGTCCTATTAAGGGGCTCTAGAAATGGCACAGATAAGAATAAGAACAATAACCATGCACTTTGAAGGCATTTGTGATCTGAAAACAGAACTCAACTATCCCTTTAATATAAGTTATGCGTGTTGAATAGCCCCTGCTCAGAGAGTCAGAGCATGGACCTACATTTTAAAAAACTTTTTTTTTTCTTTAGTGCACTCATGTTTCATCCGGGGGAAGCGTCGAGGTCAAAGTATTGTTTAGCTTTTCAAGGTGTTGCACGAATTTGTCTATCTGTAGTGAGGTAACATAATTTAAGGGGCTTCAAAAGATCAGTTAGATCAAAATAAATAATGTATGTTTTCCAGCAAATTAGCATCGAGTTTTTAGTGCTGTTCTTGAACAAATCTGGGCTCCGATCTCTTTCAGCTGTCCCGGGGGGCAGGGGGGGCACAGTGCCCCCCCACTTTTTCAGATACCCCAAAAGTGCCCCTTTTTTACATAGGAAAAATGCCCCTTTTATTTTGTAAGAAGTGCCCCTTTTACATAGGAAAGGTGCCCCTTTTACTTTGACAAGTGCCCCTATTACTTAGTAAAAGTGCCCCTTCCCCCTTTTCACCTCTGACGAGTGCCCTTTTTATTTTTGACACGTGCCCCTTTTCCTTCGACATGTTCCCATTTTCCTTTGCAATAAGTGTCCATTTTCCATTCTCATAAATCTTGAAATTATCTTGAATAAGTGCCCTTTTTAATCTTTAGTAAGTGCCTCTTTTCAGGTACGAGAAGTGCCCCGTTTCACTTTTAATAAGTGCCCCCTTCACCTCTGATAATTGCCCTATTTAAAACTGAGAGGTACTCCTTTTACTTTGACAAATTCCCCTTTTTTCCTTTGTAAGAAGTGCCCCTTCTCCTTTTAATAACAACCCCTTTTTTAAACTCGGATGAGCACACCTTTCATTTTAACATGTGCCCCTCTTATTTTCTAATAAGTGCTCCTTTTCCTTATGATAAGTGCCCCCATTAAAAAGAGAGAGAGCTCCTTCCCCTTCTCATAACTACCCCTTTCCCTTTCTAATAAGTGCCCCTTTTCCTTACGATAAGTGCTCCCATTAAAAGAAAGAGCTCCTTCCCCTTCTGATAACTACCCCTTTTAAAAATCTGAACGGTGCCTCCTTTTCATTCAACAAATGCACATTTTCCTTTATTATAAGTGCCCCTTTTACATTTTCATAAGTGCCCCTTTTCATATCTGGTCAGTGCCCCTTTTCAACTCTGATAGATCCCCTTTTAATAATGATACGTGCCCCTTTTCCTTTCTAATAAGGGACCTATCCCCTTTTCACCTCTTATAAATGCCCCTATCAAAATCTGATGGGTGCCCCTTTTCCGTCAACAAATGCCTATTTCCCATTTTCGTAAACGCCTCTTTTTCATCACTGGTGAGTGCCTCTTTTCAGGTGAAAAAAATGCCTCATTTTCACCTCTTATAATTATCCTTTGTACTTTGACACGTGCTCCTTTTCTTTTCTAATAAGTGTCTTATCCCTTTCGATAATTGTCCCCTTTTCACGTAATCATTAAACGTGCCCCTTATTTAAAGCGACTAAGAGCAATTTCCCCAAAGTTCGCTCGCTGCGCTCGCTCGCATTTAAAGATGATATAACTATGTTACTTATCAAAGGTCTTTTCAGTCTTCCGTTATGAGAATGTGCTTATAACCCCATCACGATTGGCTTTTTTTTCCTCTTTATAAGATGTAATTTTTCGCACTGCGACCTCACAGATCTTTAAAAAATTTTCTCCGCTCGCTTCGCTCGCTCGTAAATGCATATTCAGATATCACACCCATCTGTAAAGTATGATGCTTAAGCGATATCTTGTATGATGTATGAAGAGAAACAAATATTGAAATCATCCCTGATAATTTAATCACAATGTAGGGGTATATACCAATGTCTATTTTTTTTTTATATTTTCGCTTTGAGATTTCCCAATGTAGGTGCCCCTTTTTTCCAGAAAGTGCCCTTTTTTGTTGGTGCCCCCCCCACTTTGGAAGTCGCTCGTCCGCCCCTGGCTGTCGGTTTCAGATGGAAATTGCTTTTTCCGTTTTTTATATGAAATTGGGTGTACATCGGGGGGGGGGGGGGGTGTGTGAGAGAGAGAGAGAGAGAGAGGGGGGAGAGAGAGAGAGAGAGGGGCATAGAGAGACAGAAAGAGAGACAGATCGACAACTATAGGCATGTAAAGATAATGAGGAGGAGAAAGGAGAAACGGTGACGGGAGAAGTATATAAAGAGACACAGTTTTGGACAGAGAAGAGGGGAAACAGAAGACTTGAGTAATATTGAAGAAGAGAGAGAGAGAGAGAGAGAGAAAGAGAGAGAGATAGAGAGAGAGAGAGAGAGAAGGATGAGTCAGAGACAAGAGAGATAAAAAGAAGGAACAGAGAGAAGCAACGATGGCTCAAATTTATCTAAATTAGAAATGAAGTTATAATGGTAAAACTTAATGATTCATATGAAATGTCACATTGTTTAGTTGAAGTTGACTTGAGCGTATTTTTACTTTGATCTCTTTTTATTTTTCTATCAGCATGGTCAAGACTCATCACACTAGCTTAGCCTATTATCATAGACATCGCAGGATCTCACCCCCCCCCCCCTATGATATATCTCTTTCTCTCTTTATAACCATGCCAACCGCCTCCTATCTGATTCTCTATCCCCCCCCCTCTCTCTCTCTCTCTCTCTCTCTCTCGCTCTCTCTCTTAATAAATGTTTCATTGTTTTACAATTCTGTCACCAACAACTAGGAAAATAGATACATAGCGACATGAAGTTGACAATTCTCAAAATGATGCAGACTGCATTTTTTTCTCTTTATAATGAATAAAGGGTATGAAAAGGGTCTGCATCATTCATGGTAAAATTATATCACAAAAGGCATTCAAATTTGTAGGCCTATTCACTGTTTTAAAAGTGCAAATGTGCTATAGAATATCTGAAATGTCCAAGAAAATGCTGCAATCAACAGCTCCAAAAGAGTTTATTCATTCTTTTTGTTAGGGTTGAAGTAAAACACCACAAATATGAATTAAATATATTCAAATGCAAGGATATTCTCTGATTATATTATCTATGTTTTATTCACTCCAGTATAATCTTATTTGCACACAGTTAATTTTGTTAATACAAAAATATATATTTATTTAAAATGATGTGCCGTAATTGGACTCTTGAACACCACAGACACTGGTGACTTAAATAAAAAGCAACACTATCCTTTCATTTGATGCAGCACAGCAAGAAAGTTTAATATTCATTGATGAATGAATTTCAAAAAGATCTTTAAAAACAATCAAAAACAACAACAAAACAAGAAGCCTTCTTAAGACTCCTTCACATAATTATAACATGGTAAAATGCAGCAGATTTTTAATAATTTCTTTACAAAAATACATTATGCGCTTCACATTCTCTGTATTTTAAAACACACAGATTAGCGAGTAGATATAGGACTTATGTACGTAAACCTCCATTCTACCACCCCCCCATTCAGTTGCACATAAAAACACAAACACATACAAATAAAAAACATGATACTCTTTCCTGTATCATGCGAATGAGCCATTAATAGCTACTTTTCATCAAAGAGGACCTTGTAGGATATAATTATGAAAAATAGGAAATGTTTGTAATACAGGGCATAAACGACATATTTATAAGGCAAGCCATTTTGTTTGTCTTACCAAGCAATTTTTAGCATCAACTAATATATGCAATTCGCATTCTGACTATTGAAATACAATTATTTGTAACAGGTGAATTAAATCATGTGCATCAAGGCACTTCACAAAGACGTATGCATTTAATTTGGTTACAAAAGCCTATTAAGAGAGTATCTGTCATTGGACTACAGTATGTCTGACAACAAGCACATTGTTAGAAGGGATTATCGTCCCATCATGATCATCACTATGAACATGACAGACAAAGAAAGAGGACAAAATATACAGTTCCTCATTCTACCCTCAACAATTGCTGTGGTAGACAAAGGAGCATATTCACCTGTTCTACACATGTTTACATAATAGCAGTGAAGGGATGTTCCTTTGTCTACCACAGCAATTGTTGAGGGTAGAATGAGGATCTGTATATTTTGTCATCTTTCTTTGTCCGTCATGTTCATAGTGCATAAAGGTAGACAGGTTTTTAAAGTCTCCTTTGTGATCATGAGGTAGGTACTTTGTAGGCCTATACATGCACATAGGGTTATTGCTTGTACAACCTTGTGTTGGGTACAACTTTTTCGTTTATTTGAACAATTTTAATTTCTGTCTACAAATTTGACTCTTTGGAATCCTCGTCTACTTTTAACTGTCAAAGCTCCATATATACTTTAGGCAATTCCATAACAGGTATACACACACATCTATATAAAAATAATCTACGTAAAGTATAATCTAGCCTATATTGCATTAAATGCATTCTCTTAGACACAATAGAGGTTCAGATTTAAAGTGCAACCATCGATACAACATATTTTGTAAAAGTTATACAACATTCCATATTTGATTATAAAATTATGATAATAACATCACTATATATAAGCTAACCTACTAGAACTGGTTGCCAGATTGAATCACTAATTCAGTTGAAGTAAGTGGTGGTTCCATTTTGAAAATTAATTGCTGCTATTATGATATTTAATCACCCAACACCTTGAGTAACCTATCAAAAAGGTGAAGATGAAGTCCTCCAAAATTTGCTGATACATATGACAGGGATTGATATTGAGAAGAAAATAAACAGTAGTAAACTCAGGTATATTCTCTCTGCTGCTGCTCACAAGATTCTGTGCATTGGTATTGCGCTCTTGATCAAATATTCAATAACTTATTGACTCTCAAATAGTGCTCCCCAAACAGCATTTCTAGTTACGATTCTTATACTGGTTCTCTCTGCTGCTGCTCACAAGATTCTGTGCATTGGTATTGCGCTCTTGATCAAATATTCAATAACTTATTGACTCTCAAATAGTGCTCCCCAAACAGCATTTCTAGTTACGATTCTTATACTGGTTCTCTCTGCTGCTGCTCACAAGATTCTGTGCATTGGTATTGCGCCCTTGATCAAATATTCAATAACTTATTGACTCTCAAATAGTGCTCCCAAAACAGCATTTCTAGTTACGATTCTTATACTGGTTCTCTCTGCTGCTGCTCACAAGATTCTGTGCACTGACTGGTATTACCCTCTTGACCAAATATTCAATAATTCATTGACCCTCAAGTCAAATTACGTCCGCTAATCAACAAAAGCTGACCTAGGAGCCTTTGACTTTCCAATCAATTTTACTTCATGTCAGGAGCAGAGGAGTGATTTTTGGAAGCGGGGTGCCGAGGATGCAAACAAGCATATTATTTTAATGCAATGGTGCTCCATTTTACATGTCTACTAAGAATATGTTTACGAATCTATCACAAAGTTTATCAAGATAATATTCTCATAATTCTCAAACAAAACAGTGTAATTGTATATCATATTTGATTATTTTATGCTCTGTATTTCAGATGTTCATCATACTCCAGATGTTCATTATATTACAAATGTTTATTATATTTCATGTTTCATTATATTGCATATGTTCATTATATTTCATTTGTTCATTATATTATATTTCAGATGTTCATTATATTGCATATGTTCATTATATTTCAGATGTTCATTATATTCCATATGTTCATTACATTCCATATGTTCATTATATTCCATATGTTTATTTTATTTCAGATTTACCTTAGGCTCGGTCCCTAATCATAGCTTGGCATTCTCTGTTTTCTTGTACTGTAATCTAAAGAGTTCTGCAGGGAGGTCATAATCCCACGACCCCCTAGCGATCATCTTTGCCCCCATTCTACCAATCTCATCGCTGGATTTGGCCCCTTGACCCGACATGCCCATCAGAGCTCCAAGGCGTGGTGTTATCATATCACAATACAGGAGTTTGGTCGGTGTGTGAGAGCTGACACAGCATGAAGTGGTCACCGAGATCGGATTCAAATCTATCATATGAATAAAAATAAATAACAGATACAAAGATTTTAATTCAATTAATGGTAATCTCACCCAACATACCCACATGACTTGTGGTCAGGGCTTTATTATGATCAATGTTATCAAACAGATATGAGTTTAGTGTAAGGGCTACGATCACTTTTAGATCGGGTTAAGAGTTGGGGTTAGGCATACTTTAGGGTCAAGGGTTAAAGTCAGGACTTTTTAATGCTACAAAATTGACTACAGAGCAACTGTGGCCAGAGCATATACCAACATTCAAGTTGATATAGCTTGGTTTTGTTTCTTTTGCAGACAATTAAGATACAAATCAAAGAAAAAACAACAGCACGGGTCTGAGTCCCAAACACTATATCAGCTCCAAATAATTCTACAATGTTAATCCCCCCAAAACTACAATATCACATTGAACAGGTGTGGATGATACATGAATACTAGTTTGATTTCAACATTCATATTTGCAATGATCTTCACTGTATTTGCGGGTAGTAATTACCTAAACTTGCAAACAATTAAAAAAAAACTTTAAAAAAACATGGAGGTGGATCCCCTACCCCCTCCCCCCTCCCATCCCAAGCTGGATCAGTTCTGGGGGGGGGGGGGGGGGGTGTTTAACAAAAAAAGATCCTTAGTTGAACTTATCTCCAAGTTAGACTTAAAAATTATGGAAAGCCGTTAGCATCTATGAAAATATTTTGTAAAAGTTATTTTAAAGGCATAAAATGGTGACTCAAATCATTCATATTTTCTATTATCATGGGTGATTTCATGTTCTTGATGTGGAATTTATAAAAAGTCTAAAAAAATTGAATTTTCCCTTTTAAATATATTTTATTTTAAGGCTACAAATGGCTCTCCATAATATTTAAGTCCAACTTAGTCCCCGTTCTCATTCACTTCGTTGGAGCGGTCTAACTAAGACCCGTTCCTCAGGAGCAGTTCTTAGGTGAGTGAGAACGGTCAAAGTGGTCCAGGAAGTGGACTTCTGGACCGCTCCAGAAGACCACCTCGGGAGGTGGTCTTGAGAAACGAGTCTTATTAAGAGTGGTTTGGACCGCTCTAACGTGCAATGTGAACGGAAGCGTACTTTGAACGGAAGTGAGCTAGTGAAGTTCCGTGCGAAACATGTAGTACGGTACATATGGTTTGTATTCCGCGCGTGAAAAAATTGACCTGCTGACCTGAGCTGCCATAGCAACAAGACCACTTTGACTCGTGGAGCGGTTTGATCCATACAAAACTGCTCGGAGTGTGAACGCTCGCAAACCGTTCCTCAAGACCCGTTCCTCTGGAGCGGTCTAACTAAGACCACTTTCAAAGTGAGTGAGAACGGGGTCTTAGAGTTCAGTTCAACTTGGGATCTTTGTGAAACACCCCCCTAATAATGTGCCTGGCCAACTGTACCTTGAACAATAAATTGTAAGAGTTGTACAGCTTCATTGGTGTCATCTTCATAACACCCCTGAGATCGGAACCATTCTGATATCTCTCGGTGATTACGTAGTAAGGTGATGCTGGTGTTATATCCTCCGATCTTGATATAATACTTTCCTGCAATCAAATTATGGAAAGAAAAAAAAAGAATAAGACAAAGGAAATCGGAAGAAAGCTGACTTGATGCAGGGTTCACACTGTACTTGCAATCCAATTCACTTCAATTTAAGTGAACATTTATTTTCTTCCATTCAATATGACAACATATTTGACATCTGTTGAAACAATACAATTTATACGTAGGAACATTAATTACTTGTATTACAAGGAAGAAGGCGCGAAACCCGATAAGCAGAGCTTGTAATGGGTACGCCCCAATACACAAATACAATATACATTATAAATAGAAGAAAGGAAAAAAGGAAGAAAGGGATAGGCAAGGAGGAGAGGCGGATAGAGAACTTGGAGAAAGAGAAAAGAAGAGGACTGCAACATATAAAAGACTAATCACGGAAGAGGTTTACGGTACACCATGTGTAAAGTCCTCGAGGGACTGAGGAAAGTAGATAGAAAATAGAAGTGAGATGGAAAGGCGAGAAAGTGGAGGTTGGAAGGAAGAGTATCTTTCGGAAGTGAGTTTAGTCCTGAAAAGGACTGTAAACCAGAAAGTTGTAGGCAGGATGAGAGGTTTGAGTAGAAGACTGGACACTTATTCATCTTTGCACTACTTGTACACTTTTACAAAAATCAGTTTTCGATAAATGATGCATACGCTTTACTATAACTCCCTGAATATGATAAGATCAATTTGAATCTAACTATATTTCTTTTCTTATCAACTCTAAATTAAGTTATCTGGTTAAACATTTCAGTAGGAAATTCTTTTTAAAGTAAGCGTAGATCCTGAAATGCATCACTTCTGAATACAAAATTCTGAACAATGTCGGATCTGACATACATGAAGATGCTATCATCTAATTTTAATAATTACAAGGTTGATATTAGACATTGATTAACGATTCATTAATGAAAACATTGATTCTATAGTAAGATGTGAAGCATAAGATGTAAATTTGAAGACCTAAATAAAGGCACCTGTACACAATGCAGTAAAACATGAGAGGTTTTCTTTTTAATGGCAAAAGCACAATGACTTTTATATTTCTGTATCTTATAACACAGAAAGTGAGCATGTGTGGGATCGTTCTTGTGCATAGCTACATATTTCATCCCCCCTTGCCGTTCCCATACAATAACAATTAAAATGCTGCTGACTCCTGCATCAAATGTGAATGAGGAGGGGGAGGAGGGGTGTATGTGTGTATGGGGTGAGGGGTGGGGGGGGGGGGGGGGTGAGGGGGGGGGGTGAGGGGGGGGGTGTTAATAATTCCTTACCATCAGGGTATTTGATTGGAGGCAGAATGTAGTATTCTTTTCCCGGTACTCTGGACATCATCCCGGGCATGTCCGCCATTTTCAGAGCATCGTCTTGACTTAACTCTGCTTTCACTACAGAGACCTCTATGGGGTAGAACTCGATCTGTTTGCCCCTGGGTAGCAGGTCGTAGCTGTTGGAGAAGGCACCTGTGCAGAGCAGTACACGTTTGGCAGCAACTTCACGCCCACTTTGACAAACAATGTTGATGAAACCGTCCCTTGATGTCTCCTTCTCTTGTACTTTCACCACAACATCATTGATGATATCACACCCATGAGATGCAGCTATTTTCTGTTGAGCAGCGACGAGATTCCGGGCACTGACATGTCCCGCATTTTTGAAGTTGAACAGCATTTGCCAGCTTTCCTCTGCATGCAGATAGGGAAACTGGGCTTTGAGACCAGCAGCATTTAAGGATTTGTATGCAACATTTCCAATCGTTTCTGCATTCTGTACTGTTTGATGTAGTGACTCTCCATTCTTCAAATCGGCATATAAACAGCCAACTTCCTGGTAGAAGTTTATGCCTGTAAAACAAATAAAAAATAAAATGAGAATTCATCATGCCAGAATAATTTATTACTAAGCAAAATTAAGTCCACGCTGATATTAAGTAGGTTTTAATACAAGCAGCAAAATGAGAGGAACAGGGCAGTGATAGTTAATGAGCAAAATCCCATAAAAACTAAGAAAGTTATGCATTTTTAAAGTTTTCATTGGTATAGCACAAATTGGCAACACGGTCAGAAATGTAGAAGCATAAATGTAGATTCATTTTAAGTTTCTATCAACCCATATTAAACATGTAAAACAGGCAAGGAAATATGAAGAAAATTCAGAATGGGGTATGCACATATTACACAGCATATCCATAAATCACAACTTCACAATTTCATTCTAATAACAGGAGAATGACAACCACACATGCTTTGAGCTGAGAGTTTTGCTAACATGGGTCTGACATGTTTGAAATTAAAATCAATCTATGAAAAAAACGTGCATTCACCTCCCAGCGTGGTCACTGACAGGTGGTTTTCTCATCAAATCAGTTCTCAAGTAACATAAGAAAAGAGGGTCATGGGGGACCAACAGGGACCGCTTAGGCATTGTTTGCTCTATAGAGGGCGCAAGTAGCTACAAGTAGTACAGTCCCGCTTTAAGAACTCACCACTTTCTTTCTCAATCTGTCTGTATCGCTGTATTGATCTCCGAGCAAGGAGACCCCATATCAGACTCTCATTCAATTCCCTTGTCAATCGACCCTCATCGTAGTGGGATGAAAATATCTCCCGCTTCCCTGATTGCCACTCCTGTGGGAAAAGAATGGTAAATTTCATTTCACCATCAAACATATTATCATTATTATTCAAAATTATCTTCACGGTTCACCATAGATGCATAGGAATTGATATCTGATATCTTATGTTAAAGTACACAATTATCACCTTTGCATCGCAATATGAAGTACACTGTCAAATGTTAGCCATAATTGCATGCTCTACTGAAGTCAATGGGACTTTCAGTTAATACTGCCCAACGCAACGTTAAACTATTCATTTTGTTGTAATATTCACTTCCAAAATTGGTATGAGAAATAAAGTCAGATATTTTATTAAAAATCAAACAAATGACTCGAGAAGAATGTCATTAGCGATTACCTGGGAGTGGTGTCATTTTATTCCTTCTTTCTTTTTCTTTTTCTCTCTCTCTCTCTCTCTCTCTCTCTCTTTCTCTTCCTTTCAAAGTCTCATTGGTCTCTTTCAATGCTGAAGTTATCATCATCTGTTCTTTTCATATTTTGTTTTTGGTTCACTGAAAATGATGTGTACCTCTTCTGTTGGTTCCTGAGGCCCAATCAGACAGACTTTGGTTTCCGGTTGCAGTTTACAGAGCCATTTGGCTGCAGCTGACCCCACCATTCCAGCTCCTATAATGCAGACATCATATATGGTTTCTCCCATCCTCATACAAAGCCGTAGGTCGAAGTGTATCTCCAAGTAATTCTATATCTGAAATGTATAAAGAGAGAGAGAGAGATACATGTAAATAGAGAGAGGGGAGAGTGTGTGTGTGTGTGTGTGTCAGAGGGAGAGAGAAGAGAAGAGAAGAGAGAGAGATCAAGAAAGAGAGAGAGAGAGCAAGAGAGAGAGAGAGAGAAAGAGAGAGAGCAAGAGAGAGCAAGAGAGAGAGAGAGAAGGAATTGATAAGGAGGAAGAGTGGGAAATTGATGGAGAAAAAAAAGGGGTTGGGTTAGGTTAGGGTGAGAAAGAGAGAGAAAGAGAGAGAGATTGAAAATACCACAGAATGATTCGCACCAATGAAACATGATCTTTCATGTAAATGTACAAAGCTTACATGTTCTTGGCCTTAATTTTTCCACAGCCACCCCCACCCCCCCCCCCCAAAAAAAAAAATGAATTGAATTGATACATGTAGAGTGTAGCCTCTCTTCTTTAATTTACCTACACAATTAAACCATGGTTCAATTCCAATTTGCGCCTTTAGGAAGATGAATATTATGATTAAGATTATTATTATCTCGATTATGGTACTGGTCGATTGTAGTTGTACATGCACAGTCTTGTGTCTAAAGTCTATGGAGGTAGAAGGCCCTTGGCTCTTGGCTCTTGTATTGGTGTTGTATTGCCCTTTAGGTGCCAAAACATGGGTTGGTCGGTCGGAAATCTTTTTTTTGTACTCCCTCTTCGGGCTGATATTTCTAAGTTTTTAATACTTTGATACATTTTTGTCCTAAAAACAGTAAAAAAAAAAAAAAAAAAAATTAAAAGCCTACCCTAGATTTCAAGATTTTTGGGTCGGTCACAAAGGGAAAATAGATCTACAACGTATTTATTTTAAAGGCCTTATTTGTGTGGAGTGAGTGAGTACTATAGTGTGGTAGTTTGGTGGACTATTTTCATAAACTAATATAGACCCTATAGACTCTAGACTCTATCACACAATAATTCATAAATAGGCCTAGATCTAAATCAGATTTGACCGATACATATGATCTACACTCAAACATTTACACACAGTCACCGGATCACCACTCACCATGGTCACAGTACATCCAGCCCGGCCAGCTCTCATACACAGACACTAGGGACTTTTAGATTTGCCGAAAGACAACATGGATTGCTACGATCGACGTCCTTTTAATGCACTGCCTTGAATAGACGTCACACGTATTAGACCGAAAGCTTCAGTCTCTATAATCGTCGGTTGTTCCACTGAGACTACGTCTGGCTCCACTGTACTAGACCTCCGGTTATAGAGGTCTAGTGGAGCCAGACGTAGTCGAGTCTCAGTGGAACAACCGACGATTATAGAGACTGAAGCTTTCGGTCTACACACGCATCAGACAGTCCACGCAAATCTAAAAGTCCTTACCGGTACTGTTGAAACTAAAAAGAGATATTGCCAAGATTGGATCTAAAAACAGAGTTCAAGTAAAATATATCGACATTCGAATTATTAATAGATCTACAGCAGGCTTTCAGTTTTCGCACTCACACTGACATTCACACTCACACAAGTCACAGTTCATCAAAATATACTTATCTAGAGTAAAACCGCCAAACTTCGGACAAAAATTACTTCAACGGCTCGAACGCAAAATATGAGCCTAGCCTAGCTCAGGCGGGTAACTTGCATGCATTTGATACTACTACTAACCTATATCGTTATGTTGTAAAATTGCCTTTTGTAAGCCAAATTATTGTACCCTATTTCGCGGACGTGTAAGTTCATACGTGTCTTGGATGCGCTTACGCGTCCGTCCGTCGCCAACCTCTCAAAGACGGGCCTATAAGAGTCCCGGACATGGGCCGTCACCTCATTCTGGATTCTGCTGCTGTCAAACACACACACTTACTCCAGGATCGCTTAGTTTCCCGAATCATGGACTCCCGGCTCACCTCAAGACCCGGGAGTTAGCATGTTAGCTGAGCATCTTCAGCTATGCTGAGCTTAGCTGAAGGACAAGTAGAGATAATATAAGGTTAGTTTAGTGTTTAGTCGGTGTCTTGTCTTTCCTTCTTCATTTCATACATTTCACCGCACCGTAAGTAAAAGTACGGTGGTAACTCCGCCATCATTCATCACAGCTATATTCTACTCACCACCCGTTTTTACTTCATTGGCGCTGCGACTTTCATTCGAACTTGCGCTTGGCTATATTTTTCCGTTCCATTATATTTGTATTTTTCGTGTGTGTATTTCATTGCTGTGCACTGATTCGTGATTTTACGGAATTTTCCGTCGCACGTGTCACACTTTTGAAGCGTGGGCAGCCATCTTGTTCTGAATACATTTTTGGTTCGCCGTGTGTAGCGTGTATTGTGTTTACGTTTTCCTGTGAGCTCTTTCGAGTGTTCGCGCTAGCCTGGTATTACCAGGCGTTTGTTGTATTTTCGATTTATTTTACTGTTGCGTGTGCCTTGCTTTATTTTCCATTCTTATAACTCGGCATAGATTTATTCTACGCCGGTTATTTTGGTCTGGCATTTGTATTATTGTTGGATGCTGTCACTTTCGTGTCGGTATCAAATTGCACTTGCATTTCTGTCTCTTTCGAGTCCTCTCCTTTTCGTTGAAAGAAAAGTTGAGAAGGGGACAGAGTAGTTAAGAATTTCTGTCTCTTTCGAGTCCTCTCCTTTTCGTTGAAAGAAAAGTTGAGAAGGGGACAGAGTAGTTAAGAATAAATTTTAACTAGATAAATTAAATTAAGTTAATGCAAGTGATTTCACTTACTTGCATTTTTCTGTCTCTTTCGGTTCCTCTCCTTTTCGTTGAAAGAAAAGTTGAGAAGGGGACAGAGTAGTTAAGAATAAATTTTAACTAGATAAATTAAATTAATTTAATGCAAGTGATTGCACTTACTTGCATTTTCCTGTCTCTTTCGAGTCTTCTACTTTTCGCTGTAGGGAAGGGGACAGAGTATACTTAAGAATAAGTAACTAATTATTTTTTATTGAAATTAAAAATAATTAAGGTTGTTAAGACTTGGATTAAATTAATTAACTAATAAATGTGCATGTGTGTAGTTTTGCTGCATATGTGTATGTGTCATCGTAGGGAGTATCAATTTAATTTATTAAAATAAGCTTGGTTCCAAATTGGGATTTAATAAAGATCTAGAATTTGATCACTCTTTTTGAATTTCTTAACAAGGAGTTGTTAATTTCCTAACCTTGTAGTATAGTTGGGTTTACCAGCACTTTTGAGCAGGTTTTCTCGACTAGGTCTACAGTAGTTTCGAGCTTGAGTAATTTGAATTTGTTCAAATCTCTTAGCTCAATTACGGTTAGGGATTACTATATTAAAAGATTAGTCAGATTTCATTTCATATTTTTGAATTGATAATTCTCTAACTGTATTACCATAGTCTTGGTCGTCTGCACTTTATGAGCAGGTTTTCTGGACTCGGTCTACAGTAGTTGGCGCTTGAGTGAGTTGAATTTCTTCGAATCTCTTAGCTCAATTACGGTTGGGAATTATTATTTAAAGAATAGTCAGCTTTCATATTTTTGAATTGCTAATTCTCTAGCCTTTTAGTACCCGAGTCGTGTTCACCAAGACTTTTGAGCAGGTTTTCTCGACTCGGTCTACAGTAGTTAGAGCGCGAGTGATTTGAACTTAGTTCAATCTCTTGGCTCAAGGGTTGGGAGTTTATAATTGAAGGACTTTTCGGATTTCATTTTGGATTCCGACTCGGACTCTTGCATTGCAAAAATAGAGCTTTGTTAGCTAGATTTCTCACAATTAAAAGTAACAGACTTTAAAGTAACTGATTTAAAAATAAGTAACTGAATTCAAAGTAACTGAATTCAAGGAAACTGAACTCAAGGAAACTAAACTCAAAGCAACTAAACTCAAGGCAACTAAACTCAAGAAAACTGAATTCAAGAAAATTGAATTCAAGAAATATTAATTCAAGAAAATTGAATTCAAGGAAACTGAATTCAAGAAAATTGAATTCAGAGTAACTGAGTTCAAAGTAACTTGATTCCTAGTAACTGCTCCGAAAAACTGGACTCCGATTGGCTGGACTCCGATTAGTTGGACTCCGATTAGTTGGATTCCGACTAGTTGGATTCTGAGTAAAGGTAGTTGAATTTAAAGTTAGTTGAATTAGAGTTGGTTGAATTCAAAGTTATTTGAATTCAAAGTTGTTAGGTGATTTCAAAGTTGTTAGTTGATTTCAAAGTTGTTAGTTGAATTCAAAGTTGTTAGTTGAATTCAAAGTTGTTAGTTGAATTCAAAGTTGTTAGTTGAATTCAAAGTTGTTTGTTGAATCCAAAGTTAAGTTGAATTCAAGGTTAGTTGAATTCAAGGTTAGTTGAATTCAAAGTTGATTCAATTCAGAGTTGATTTAATTCAAAATTGGGTTAATTCGAAGTTGGTTGAATTCAGAGTTGGTTGAATTTAAGGTCGGTTGAATTCAAAGTATATAGTTGAATTCAGAGTAGTTGAAGTCAAAGTTATTTGATTCAGACTGGTTGAATTTTGAAGTCACTTTGAATTCAAAGTAGTTGAATTTAAAGTAATTGAATTTTGAATTCGAATGTCTGTATTAGATTTATGGAGTCAAGAGAAGCCAATGGCCTCCCAAGCTAGTGGAACTGGGGCAGTCTCTTCCCAAACGCCATCCAAGCAGGATGTTGAGCGATTGGTAGAAATAGAGAAATATAAGGCAGTAATAGAGGCTCTCCAGAGCACTCTCCAGAGTACTATTCGGAATCAAGGTCAGCAGCGTGTTGCAGCGGAAGCTCCTCCTCCTATGGAGAGGCTTCCAGCTCGACAGAGTTCGCCGCAGTATACCGGATACCAAGATTATCGGCATACTGCCTATCAACGTGATGGTTTTCCTTCTCCACCAGATGTGCACCGATCTCAGGATACCCATAGTTCCCACTTATTTTGTGGGGATGGTAACCGTGAGAGGAGCCACAAGTCTTTTTCCTTGCCCAAGTCCATGGTTTTCGATGGCCGCGGGAGTTGGCAAGCGTTCATCGCTAAGTTCAACCTTGACGCTGAGGCGTTTGGATGGACTTTGAGCCAACGAAGGAATCAACTTTGCTGGTGCTTGGGTGGAAGTGCAAGCGAGTATGTCTCATTGCTCGTTAAGCATGAACCTCATCTTGGGTTTGCGGACTTAGTCCGGAAACTGGAGAAGCGGTTTGCATCAAGGGACAAAGTTGCACAATTGCAATTTAATTACGCAAGGCAGCAACCTGAGGAATACCATGTAGATTGGGCGAACCGCCTTATGACATTGGCTGCTCATGCCTTTGCAGATTTACCGGACCACCATGTTGAAAAACAGGTCGTCCATAGATTTTGCCAAGGATGTTTTGATAGAGAGGCTGGGCACTATGCTATTTATTATTGCCCTAGATCTTTGGATGAAGCCATCGACTTAGTGAGATGGTTTCAGCATACCCATAAGGCAATTCATGACAAATCGCGGAAGGATGTCAGACCAACGTCTGTAGAGGTATCTGCGGAGGAGCCAAGGATTAGCCGTACAGCTACACCTGATCCTCCACAACAACAACCACAACCCTCCCGATTGGACAGGATTGAAGTTTCGAATCTGGAGAAGGTGGATCAGATCCATGGTTCTGTTTCTTCGATGGAGACTCAAGTGAAGAGTTCATATTCTTCAATTGGATCTCAAGTGAAGAACCTTCAATCCACTGTCCAGGGACTCGTTGTTGTGCAGAACTGTTCTCGAGTCGAGTCTGACTTGCCTGAACCTGATTTGGGTCAGTCCGGATTGGATTTGCCTAGACCAGATTTAGGTCCGCCGGGATTGGACTTACCTGAACCTGATTTCGGTCAGTCCGGATTGGATTTGCCTGGACCAAATTTAGGTCCGTTGGAATTGGACTTACCTGAACCTGATTTCGGTCAGTCCGGATTTGACTTACCTGAACCAGATTTGGGACCGTCGAGAAGGGATTTGCTTGCGCCTGATTTAGGTCAGTCCGTGGGAGTGGACCTGCTTGAAGTGGTTTTAGGTCAGTCAAGATTAGACTTACCTCAACTGGATTTAGATCAGTTGATTGGATTAGAATTACCTGAACTGAATTTTGGTCAGTCAACAAGAGTAGACGTACCTGAACTGGATTTCGGTCAGTCAACAATAGTAGACTTACTTAAACTGGATTTGGACTTACCTGAATTGAATGTCGGTCAGTCCGCAAGTCTTGAGTCTGAACTTCTTTCCGGAGTAGACCCATTGGATGAGGAGATTAATCCGAAACCTGGGTCGTCTCAATTAGGTATGAGTAAGTCAACTCTTCTAGACAAAGGGGGTAGTCAGGATTCTGATCTGCAACCCGAGTGTCCTGAATGTTCCTGGCTTCTCCCGCCTTGGCCTCCTCCTGTTGACGAATCAATTGATGTTGATGTACCTGAATGTTGTTGGCTTCTCCTGCCATGGCCCCCTCCTCCTGTTGATGAATCAACGGGTGTCAATGTGCCTGAATGTCCCTGGCTTTTCCCACCATGGCCACCTCCTCCTGTTGATGAATCAACGGATGTCGATGTGCCTGAATGTCCCTGGTTTCTCCCACCATTACCACCTCCATTTGATGAATCAGCGGATGTGGTTGTGCCTATCGCACAGGATTGGCCAGCGGAAGTGATAGTGTACAAATTATGTAGCACTTTGATTTTCAGTTGCTCTTGTGATTGCTGGTCAAGGAGAAAGCTGTCATCGTCAAGGTACCTCTCTTTCAATTTCTTGTTTGTATAGGTTTTGGTGTAATGCTCCTGTCACCTCTTCATAGGTAATGAAGTTGGTTCTCAGGGGACTAACTTGGGGCATTGCACTTGTCTTTCTGGGTGATGTTGGGGTACTAGGAATTTCCTTCTCGGATCACATAGAACTTTAGGAAAGTTCTTGAGCGTTTCAAGGTTTTCAAGCTAAAGCTTAAACCGAAGAAATGTTCGGTCTTCCAGAGAAGAGTCTAGTTCCTGGGTAGGGAAGTAGATGCCATTGGTCTTCATCATGTTAGGGATTGGCCCGTACCTACTAATACAATGGAGGTTGAGCGATTCCTGGGCTTGGTTAACGATCGTAGGATCTTTCTCAAGAAATATGCTTGTACGGTGGCACCTCTTTATGGACTCACTGGAAAGCATGCTCCTCGTTGGGAACCTGAACAACATCAGGCTTTCGACGAGGTGAACGATCTTACATGACATCTGCCCCTGTTCTGACATTGCCTATAGTAGAAGTAGATTATGTAGTTCTGTTAGCCAAGAAGTCAGATTCAGTCTCGGAACCCAGGTCAGGTCATGTTTATAAAAACTTAAGTTAGATAATCCAGGAGATTATGATTAATTTGAGTCATATCAGAAGAAGATCTTGGAAATAAATTCTTATGGAATGACTAAAGAGTTATTTTTTGTTAAAGGTGACCTGATTTGGAAGAGAGACCAAGAAGATGGCCCAATAAAGTGATTCCTTGTTTATTCCGCAGAATGTAATTCAAGGAAAGGAATTATATTGTTTTTTTATGGCTAAGGCTATCGATAAGTATTGTTCCAGCATCGGTTCCCCAGCCTGAGCTTTGGCTAGACTGGGGTTGACCTGAGGCGGAACTTAGCAATGGATAGGCTTCTAGTCCATATTTATTTCATTCCTGTTAAAGCAATCCAGGTGTCCTTGAAATGTTTTTGCAAAGATTTTTTGTTATGTGAATACAGGATTATCCGTTGTGTAAATACAGGATTCTCCTTTGTTATATAAATACAGGATTATCCGTTGTATAAATACAGGATTATCCGTTGTATAAATACAGGATTCACCGTTGTATGAATACAGGATTTTCCACATACTCATTTGTTCTGGAATGTGCATTAGACTCGGTCACTGTACGGTTACCTTGAGTTTAGTGTACTTGCAAAATCATGGATTGTATTAACGGACTGTAACTTTTTTATATTCTGTAACTCCTTTCTATATTCTGTAACTCTTTATATATTCTGTAACTCTTTATATATTTTGTAACTCAGTGTCCCCCGGTTCGTTATGCTCTAATAGGAGAGTTTTTGAGATTTTGCAATATCTGAGATATATGCTACAATCTAATTAACCGGGAGGAATGTTGTAAAATTGCCTTTTGTAAGCCAAATTATTGTACCCTATTTCGCGGACGTGTAAGTTCATACGTGTCTTGGATGCGCTTACGCGTCCGTCCGTCGCCAACCTCTCAAAGACGGGCCTATAAGAGTCCCGGACATGGGCCGTCACCTCATTCTGGATTCTGCTGCTGTCAAACACACACACTTACTCCAGGATCGCTTAGTTTCCCGAATCATGGACTCCCGGCTCACCTCAAGACCCGGGAGTTAGCATGTTAGCTGAGCATCTTCAGCTATGCTGAGCTTAGCTGAAGGACAAGTAGAGATAATATAAGGTTAGTTTAGTGTTTAGTCGGTGTCTTGTCTTTCCTTCTTCATTTCATACATTTCACCGCACCGTAAGTAAAAGTACGGTGGTAACTCCGCCATCATTCATCACAGCTATATTCTACTCACCACCCGTTTTTACTTCAGTTAGTACAAAAAGCTGGTTGCCGTCTGCAAAACTCACAAAAAACATCAAATTCAGAGACAGATTTCAGGTTACCTAGATTTTTACAGTTCCTTAACAGTTAAGGTGTAGAGCCTCCAATATATCGATTACAAACGAATCCTTGGCATATTTCAGGTGGTTTCTGCCAAAATTATGGGAGCTTATGAGATACTTTTTCACTCTATCGCGAAAATTTTCTAATGGCGGCCATTACCACGGACCTAGGGGTACTAGATAGATTCCCCTACCAGAAGATGGCGCTCTTCCAAGCTTCGGACAGGCAACATTGAGTGTCATTTTGACTACGAAAAAATAGCGCTTTCGTAAGATTTTAGCACCAAAATATTGTGTGAGTGTTGTGAAAAACACTTTTCTGATAGTTCTACCTAATATAAATCTACCCAAAACGAGAAAATAATACTTTTTTTCATGAAATCAACGCAGTCAAACTTACCCCCGTCGTACGACTTTTGATCCGGTTTCCAAACCTCCGATGAACGCGCGTACGTGCGTTATACGTGCGCTACGTGCGCTATGCGCTATACGTGCGCTATACGTGCGCTACACATGAACGTCCGAAGCTTGGCAAGTGCGTCCGAAGCTTTATATTAGCATGAAAAAAGGTTCGGCGGGTACGTACGTAAGTAAATAATTCTAGTTTTTCATTTCCTTTACTAATTTTCTTTTCATGACATACATAAACAGTATTTGCACAACAATAGTATATTTGATCTTTCAATAATTAAAAAAAGAATTTAATGTTTTCCCCCGTTTTGTCTTAAGTGTCCGAAGTTTGGCGGTCTTACTCTACATGATTATTAATTTTAAGTTTTGGGAACTTTGGTTTATAATCTTAATTTGATCTACAATGTATACGGTACACTAACTGATGCAGGAATAAATTCAAAATTACCAGACTGTTTAAAAGGATGAAGTCAGACTCAGATAGAGCTCTCTAAAATTAACTCAAAGACATAGTAGTACTGTCTCTACCATGTCTACGTTACGAGGAACCAGGCCAGGAGGTGGAATAGACTCGGGTCGGTACGCGTACGGCCAGCCCGACCCGCTCCCGATCCTGGGGGGAGCCAGTGGTTAAGATTCTGTTCGTTTTTAATTTGTCCATTGTTCAATCAGTTATCTATGTTGTCTATGGAAAGCCATAGGGGAAACAATATACACATGCATTCGATCCCTGCAAACTTTATGGGTCAGTATCAAAATATATTTAATGTTTGTCAAGAAATATATATACGCAATTAAAATATATTCGATGTTTATGAGAAATATTTGTGTTATTAGAATATTCTATGTTTATAAATAAATAAATGCGCTTTTAAAATATTATGTGTGTAAAAATAATTGTGATGTTCAAAAGTGATATAGATCTATGCGTTGTTAGATGTTTATCAAAATATATTCGATGATTTTATGAAAGGTACTATGTCCCATTTGCAGGCCAAATAAATGAAAAGCGGCATTTGAAAGATTATAGGCCTACTAATTTAGAACTTTTCTCAAATCAAAAGGGCTTGAATTTTTTTGTGGGAAAATAACGACCGTTTAATAAGGACGTGTGTCTATAACAGTGGTGGATTCCCCCTCCCATTATAGGCGGTCTAAAATAGGGGGACTGGAACTTGGGGAAAAGGTAGAAGAGAAATGGGGAAATGAAGGAAAAAATCACTATCCTGAGTAATGGGTCAGCAACAAACATGTTGGGATGGAAACCCCACCACACCGTAATGCGTGCAGGGGATCCAGGCGCCCGCCGTAGGGCCATGGCGGGCTGCAGGGGCAGAGCCTTTTTGCGGGGTCCAGGGGCGGAGTTTATGAGTTTTTAACAATTTAGAACCTTCGAGATGGCCTTCACGAACGATAAAATTCTTTGTTTGTTGTTGTAAATTCGTACTCTTCTATTTTCGTGCCAAGTCTTGCCTAGTTTAGTATCAGGGTATATTAATTGGTACATGTCTTTGTTAACTTAAAAGGAGGGGGAGAACACAAAGATTCATGAAAATGCAGGTCTCAAAAGCTAATTAAGCTCTGATGGTCATTTTATTATTTAATTCCATTTCCATCTCTACATGAAGAAATTTGTATCAAAAATATTAATTAACAATATGTAATAAACATTTTTGTATTCATTCATTTATTTATAAGTGATTTTATTGGTCATACCATTAAACAAATATAAACAATTTTTTAAAAACTTGTACATTGACACATTCGGCACACAATTTTACAAATTATATAATAATTGATATTCAAACGATGCATACTATTTGTGAACATACTGAACATATATAACACAAATATATAATTAATTTTAAAAAAAATCTCTGTTTAATTATTATATGGTACATTAAAAATAACTTTTGCAAAGAAAGAATCACATGTCATTCACCTATAGAAAAAGAAAAAGAAATCTCTGACGAGTTTTTGTAAAGAACAGAAGAAAAAACACCCAGATGATATAATAATAATAATAATAGTAATGAAAAATCTTTAGCTCCTACTCTCACGACACTGACAAAGATCACACACAAAAACCAAGTTACATTATTGATTGAGACCACAGCTAGGAAACATACAAAATACACCAGCTTGACCATTGGAAGACACAATGTACAGTTCACCTGAGATGTAAAAGATTAAACTATTACATTTTTAAGGGTATATTAATTTATCCAAATCTGTATTTATCAAAATCTATCGTATCGACGAGTTAAAGATACTATGTCCCTTTTGCAGCCAACATCAAATTAATATGTAGAACTTTGCAGGAATTATGAATATGTCATGTATGTCCTATCTGTGAAATTTAAACTTTAGCAGTGTCCTAATGTTCAAATTATGCAAGGAAACCTGTTTACTTGCTAGATTTCACTGTCAGACACTATTGAGTGACTGACTGGCTTTTCTTCTTCTTTGGTAATAACATACATAAAATGAGCTGCAAAGGGTACATGTACAATGGGCATTTTGTCTACATCAAAAAACCAACTTCT
Organism: Strongylocentrotus droebachiensis; assembly: GCA_035222895.1. Taxonomy (NCBI): domain Eukaryota; kingdom Metazoa; phylum Echinodermata; class Echinoidea; order Camarodonta; family Strongylocentrotidae; genus Strongylocentrotus; species Strongylocentrotus droebachiensis. Next base: position 23,551 of record JAVYIG010016753.1, read on the forward strand.
TGTAATGGCCAAACTTAAACTGATTGAATCTTTGCGCAGCATGAAACGTACAGCCATTTGGTACAATGGTCTGAAAATCAGAATATTACTTACTGGCTCTAAAGTCGATTTGACAACTAATATTCGTAATTTCCCATTTTAAAGCCCCCCCCCCCCCCCCTCATACTTTAGGGAAGTTCTAAATTAGTATTATCTTTCAAATGCCATTGGAATTTGACCTTTTCATTTTGTTGGCCTGCAAATGGGACATAGTACCTTTGAGGGGCACTCCCAAAATAAGTGATAGTAGACACAATATCTTCTGAATAAAGCGTACATAATCAGAATATGATTTACCAACAATCTTTAAATAGTACTTATTGACACCAAGAATGTACAATTCTCAAGCGTATCAAAGGCTTTTGATAAGTCCATAAATACTCCTATTGCATGTTCTTTATTGGCCATAGCATTCGTTATTTTGTACTTAAGCTTGGTCGGTTGAATGTCCTTTTTTAAAACCATTTTGGTTTAGATTAAGGAAATGAAAAATATCTAAAAACGTATTACCAAACAAAAAATGCATTGACCTTAGCAATTTTCAAGAACTCGGGACATTTCCCGGTATTTATTGATAGATTAAAAAAGAGAGTTACAGGAGAAGCGATAAAATGTATAATGTGTTTAAGTTTATTTGCTAATTTAGGTCCTATATTTACAAAATAGGAATTAAAGATATCGGCTACATGCATCTTCCGACTTTATAGCTGTATCATCTCTTGTAAAATTGTTATTGGGCGATTTTTTTTAATTTTTTTAAATTTTTTTGTTGTGGGGGGGGGGGGGGTTCTAATCAAATCATTTATAATCTCCCAGGTAGATTTCATATTTGATTTCAATCTATTAAGTTTGTCAAAATATTACATTTTACGAGAATTTCGAATTATGTTTTATATTTATTTTTGTTATGAATAGTAGAGTTCGTCCCTTGTGTGTATCGATCGTAGAATTGCTTTTGTTATCCATGTCATTTATTTTTCTTGTTAGCTGATACTAGAGGAATGTTTTTGTCATAATACATCTGTATTTTTTTATTAAAATGTTGGTATGCCATAATATCTGCATTTGATTCATGTAAGACGTCCAACCATTCTTCTGTTGCTAGATCACTTTTGAATGATTCAATATATTGTGGTGTTTCTTTTCAGTACATGTTTGATGTAGCTGACTTTTTACTTTTAATTTCATTATTACCGTGTCGCCAGAGCGAATATCAGATCACCTTTTTCGACACTCCTACTCCTACGAAGCGAAGGTCTTTCAGGAAACAAACTTCTAAATATGACCAAATTGAAAAGAATACTCTAACTTTATTCCGGTATAAAACGATGTGAATACATTTCGTTGTAGAAATCCACGCACTGGCCGATAATGCGGATGCAATCTTTGGTCAGGTTTTGCGGAAGGGGTTTCGGGTTTGTCTCTACAAATCCTGAGCTCTCAAAGGCCTTCTTAAAAACCTGTGACTGCGCCGTACGATCGTCAGTATACATTTCCATGCATCCGCTTTTCCAGGCCTTCTTGATGACGTCTTTTGATGCGTCCCATTTCAGGAGCCCGTCGCGATACTCAACCTCCATTACTTCACAGATCTTCTTGAGGAAAGGCGCTGGGTTGGCCAAGAAGTCTTCAGTGTCGATGATCAACGGGTTGCCTCCGCATTTGGTCATGTGCTTCCACAACGCATGCATCTCGCCGAACCAGTGATATGTCGGGTACGTCGGGTGTACCTTTTCTAGGTCGACATCGGCGAATTCCTCGCCTCGGTGTTCGATGACCATTTTCCTGAAGGATGATATCACCCTAGTCGGATCCCTGATCAGTAAGATGTGCCTGTATCCCTTTGGAATGTAGTCATAGGAATCAAAGCTCGCCACCGCCATCTCTTTGACAATGACAGTACGTCTTTCGGATTCCTCAATACTTTTCTGCACGCCTGCATATCTGCAATTTAAAAAAAAAGAACATCATAACAATTCCATTTCATTTTAAATTGTCTTTTGAAAATTCTAATCTAGATAGATCTTTACAAAAAATTCTTGAGAGACGTGACGTTGATCATAATTGTTGAACCCGTTCTGAGTCAACATGCAGTGGCATGAACATGGATTTAGCCTATAATAGACCCAGGGCGAATCCAAATCCAAAAACTGGGGTCACTTCAGGTTTTCAGGATGATAGTTATTTCGTTCATTACACGGAAAACACGCTGAAATTGATTAAAAATGCCTCATATATTTATTTGGACCATAAATGGACTTTTTAAATCACAGCTTAAGGAGGGCAATGTACTATATAAATTATGTAACGTGCACTATTACAAAATGCATGGCATCAAGTACAACCACGGTACCCTGTTCATAGAATCTTTTTCTACCCGTGCATCCCCAAACAAACTATACACTTTTGAAATGGCAGCCGAATAAGAATTCACTCAGCAAATCATGAATGTATCATAATCACCCTCAATTATGTAAGCTCCAAAGGATTTACCTCTCACAAATTGGAAGGCTAATTCCTGCGCAACCTAATTTCCATACCCTTTATAAAATTGAGCAGTGCTCACCCAAGCATGAATTATTTTCGGCCTTTTTGGTGTAATATGAATGTTGAGTTTATGAGCTTTCCATACATATAAAACTTTCCCCCCAGAATCATATATTTTTTTATTCGGCAGCCCTTTCAAATGTGTATAGTGTTTTGGGACGCACGGTAGAGCCTGTTTTGTTTTGTTTGGCTGGTCTGCTACGGGGGTAATAATCCTTAGGTGTAATTTTCCGAGGGGGTAATTTTTGTTTTGCTGGTCTACTATGGGGGTGATTGTCCTAGGGGGTAATTTATTGTCCTAATATACACGAAGGAGACTAAAGTGTATAAGATGCAACATACCAACATAACACAATTAATTACATGATAATAGGTGTTTATTATCCATGATGAAGTGCAATGACATGACTTTTTTAAGTGAAGAAAGAGATTATTAGTTCCATGACTTAAAAAAGGAAAAACGAAGAAAAGGAAGTGAAAGAAAGATAGGAAAAAATATAAAGACAAAATTAAAAAATAAAATTAAAGCGCTTCGTTTTCTTTTGAGACCCTTTTCGTGATGACTTTATTGATTCTAACGTCAAATCATAATTTTAGTTGGATTTGAACCTATTATTGCTTTACAATGCTGATCATTTATACAGAGCGCATGACTTGTTTTGGCTCCTAATTCTTTTTGTCGGGTTTGGTGCTATAAAAACCACATTTAAAGAATGAAGTCACGCTCTGAAGACCAAACGGTAGCCTTGATTGAAGAAAAAAAACAAATTGTAATGATTATATGAACACGTCTCGTGAAAGGGCTCAATGGCTGAAATATTGTATATCTCCCCTCTAATAATCCTGTTTCCTTTGAAGTTTGAACGCAAAAACTATATGACTTTACAAAAAATGTCCCTTAAGAGGAGCACTTCCTTTCATGTCCAAACGGACCCCAATTACTACAGGCTTAACAAAAATATCATGAAATTCATTTCAAATACTGAGGGATGATATACAGTATTTTACTGTAAGTAGGAGGCAAGCAGGGTGGCCTTTGGCATTTTAATCTTTATGTTTTTTAGAGGGTTCATCTCCCCGGAATTTTGACATTTGAAAGTACATGCAACATAAACAAAATATATACCCAGGTCGAAATTCCATTAGGATCCGATCCTATTGGACCATCAGAAACCATTAGAGCTATTGGTGTCTAATGGTTTCAATAGGGAAAGTGAAATGATGGACCCACAGAAACCATTAGAAAATATCTATTGGACCCACAGAAACCATTAGAAAATATCTATTGGACCAACACAAACCCACAGAAAGAAATACTGATGGACCAACAGAAAGCTTCTATTGGACCAGCATCCACCCATGTCTTCTATGGGTTTCTGTTGGTCCATTAGATATTTTCTTCTATGATGGGTTTCTGTTGGTCCATTAGATATTGTCTATGGGTTCCTGTTGGTCCATTAGAGATCTTTCTATGGGTTTCTAATGGTCCCATATCCTGAATTCCCTATTGAAACCAATAGTCCAATGGCTTCTATTGGTAAATCAATAATGATAAATCAAAATCGATTTTAGCAACTGTCCACCAAAAAAAGTATATTCTAATCTCAATTGCATTAACTTCATCACATAGATCACTTGAAGTGAGTTTAAGAATATCCTTTATTTTAACTGAAGGCTTGTACTATTCTATATAATAAACATACATGAATTGTTTTTTGGTTAGTAATCATTATAACAGGGCTTATAATCAATATATCTATTGCTAAAATGTGAATGAAATTGTAACATGATTAAACAAATAATCTATTGGTCATTAGTTGCCGAAAGAAAATAAAAATCACAAAATTGATGTACATTGTCATAAGTTGCTTAACAAATTATGATAAATGTAATTTTCTGTGAACACGTATAAAGTAATCATGAATATGCATGAGATAGATTTAGCTGTTGGTTTTTATTGGTTTCTATTGGACCTATTGGTTTCTATTGGTCCCATTGGGTTCTATTGGTCTCATTGGTTTTCTATTGGTCCTATCGGTCCTATTGGTCCTATTGGTCCTATTGGTCCTTTCGGTTCTATTGGTTTCTATTGGTCTTATTGGTTTGTATTGGTCCTATTGGTTTCTATTGGTCCTATATCCTATTGGTTTCTATTGGTCTTATTGGTTTCTATTGGTCCTATTGGTTTCTATTGGTCCTATTGGTCCTATTGGTTTCTATTTCTATTGGTTCTATTGGTTTCTGATGGTTTGAATGGTCTCTATTGGATTCAATTCTATGGGTCCAACAGAAACCAATAGACTCCAACAGAAACCATTAGAGACCAATAGAATTTTTCTAATGGTCTCTATTGGTCTCTATGGGATTTTCGACCTGGGTACCAAAATGTGAATTATGGCGATAACACACCACTTAAATTAGGCCCTAAAGTGCTCTAGTAGATAGTGAATGTTCACTATATTAGAAAAATAGAAATTAAACCTTCTCGCTCCACGCATAATTATTATACACTTCTATTGCACAAAAGCAGTAAACTGTTGGTTATTTACATGCACAGATATTTTACTTTGGCCTTTCCAATGCCTCTCCATGGAAAATGTTCCAAGAAGCGGTCGTCCCCAACCCCCGAAATTTAGATAGTCGCCCAAGTTTGTCTAAATGAACGCTGCATGACTGTCCTCATTAATTTCAAGGGAAGAAAAATAAAGTGGTGAGTATTTAAATCAGACCATTATTAGTATTGTGCAGTCAAAAGTTCTCTAATTATCAAGTACAAGTCTCAGTCTAAACTAACGTACAAATTTCTCGCCGAGTCGCTACGCAAAATCATATTACACAATATATATTTTCCGAAGTTGTTTACTGATCGATTCCACACCGTTTCTTTCAACTCAGTTTATCTTTAGAGCATACACAGTTGTATGTTTTACGTAACATTCTTCGGTCATCCCTTTATTTCTTTGCATATAGTCCCATTGTTATGATCGTCCTATGTAGGTGTCTGTCCCATCTCTTGTTATACATGTACCAGTACCACATGTAACGTCAGGTTTCTTCAGCGTAATACAGACTATATAGTATAGTCTGATACTAAAGACAGAACTCATGCATTGGTAATACAAGGCCGATCTATTATAATACATATCGTACAGAGAGAGACTCACATAATGTATATAATTATGTGCTATATATCCCCATATCCATTCTCAAAAAGAAATATTTCAAACAAATATGCCTGTCAAAATGAATTTATTTGTAGAGTCTAGAGAAGGGCTTCTCAAAGTCTGGACCACGGCCCTCATCTGGACACTATAGGCATGCCAATCCAGAACGCCCGGGACAGAGTCTCCAATTAAATACGGAATTTTAAAAGTGTCGAAGGATTTTTTAAAGAAAATTAAAGATAACAAAAATTAAGAAAAATCAAAAGGAATATAACTAATACTGACAAATTTATAAACTGCTATGCCTCTCCCTGTAAAGGATTAGGAG